>ML549523.1:29500-66260 GCA_005239535.1 Nicotiana rustica
ATTTATATTGTCATTCCAAAATAACATGCAATCATTAGGACATGCATGTATTTTTTCATAAAGAAAACCCAAATCTTTTATCATGCTTGTTGCCTTGTAGAAAGACTCGGGTAGCTGAGCAAATGGAAATGCCTCTTTGAACAACTCCAACAAGTCTGTGAATGTCATATTACTCAACCCGTGAATGCACTTAAACAAGTACAACCGAATCGTGAAACCCAATTTGGAGAAATTCTCACACCCTAGATATAATTCTTCTTTTCCTTCTTCTACTAATTTAAAGAATTTTTTTTGCATCTTCGGAAGGTCCATCCCTCACCCTTTCATGTCCCAAATCATCCTCGACATTTCGAAATGTATCATGAAGTAATCCATCAATATTATCATGCATCTCGGAACCTTCATCATTATTGCTTGGGCATGGAGTCTTTCTCGAGGAAAATCCTTCCCCGTGGAAAACCCACTTGGTGTATCCATGAACAAACCCATTAACAATCAAGTGATCCTCCACCACATTCCTATAATGCCAAAAATAATTAGCTCACTCTTTACAAGGGCATAATATTTCATTTCCTTGGGAAGCTCGTTCAAACGCCTTATCAAGAAAATTATTCACTCCTTGTATGTACTCATCATTTGACCTTCGGAGCCGCATCCACATTTTATCTCTGTTATCCATTAAATTAGTTTTATACTATATGACACCAAAACAACCAATATAAATTTGGTTTATATTCTTTTAATCGAAAAAATCAGCTAATAAGAAAGAATAGAAAAAAGCCACATATTCTCAAAATTATAAGAATTTCATCATTGTGAAATTTAACAGTCACCAAAAACGTCACTTAAACAGCTACGTAAGGAAAATTTCATCAATAACAAACATTTTAACAAATAGTGGCTATTAGATTTAGCAATAACAATGAATTTTTTTAACTTAATGACATGCCACAATCTTATCAGTGTGTACCATAAAAAGTAATGCAAATACTTGAAAATTAAGATCAGCAGAAGAATGTTAGAAGATCAGCAGAAGAATGTTAGAAGCTCAGCATTATATGATTATGATATCCAGGAAAAGAAAAGGCAATAATGATCCAGTTTCACTTATAACTAACAACATGTATTCCGAAATTGAACAATCACTTAATATTCAGAGGAAGGGCAATATACCATTCTGTTAAAATTGGGCAGCATAAAAAAAATGAAAGAAGAGTTAGGCAGCATTTCAGCAAAGAGGACAAGACTTAGAAAGAAGAACAGAAGGTAAAAAAAATTCGCCAACATTTCGCTGCTATTTGGACGCTGAAACGGTGAAAAAGAAGAAGAATAAGAAGAATAAGAAGGAGGAGGAGGAAGAAGGAAGAAGGAAGAAATCATCACATACCTGTTTCTGCTGAATCCCTGTTGAAGTTGAAAAGGGAACCCTAGTCGTTGTTGCTGCTGGACGTGTTTTAATAAAGGTACACTGATCCCTTCTTTTTTAATTAAATAGGCTGGAAGCTTCACTCGCTTCGCTTCTCCGCTTCTCCCTTTTTAGTGGGAAGCGCACGCTGTTGTCTACAAGGGGTCGCTTCTTGCTTTTCACAACCTGGCATAAACACACACATCATATATTCTAAGGTAAATCATATAGTTCCAACAAAGAAGGTTTTTGTTTTTTAGGGGAGAGATATGAGAGCACTGATCACCATGCTACAATAGAAACTAATAATTGTATGTAGTTTCTTAACTTACTGAATGTTGTAAAATAATTAAACATAAAATTTTAAAGAGAATAATGTCAATCTACAGACAAATACATAATTTTGGACAAGAAATGATCGAATCGTATGAAAACATGAAAATGACGAACTCAACAATATTTAAAACTTCTAGTTCTAGGAAAATAAGACAAAAGGCAATCAAATTCCATAAAAGAGCTTCAAGGGTAGTATAAGTCAGACAACAACAACAACAACAATAACTCAGTATAATTCCACTAGTGGGGTCTGGTGGAGCTGAATGACTACAGGCAGACAGATTTCCTCACTAAAGTGTCTGAACATTATTCTGCACTTTTAAACTATGTATCACTAGTTGAGCCATCGCTCTCCTCTACAGGATATGCATAAAGCAGAAGTTTTTTTTATAATGTCGGCAAAAAGCAGAGATTAACTTAGATTTTAAAAATAAAAGCATAAAGCAGGGACAATGGGAAGAAAATTACATTCAAATGCCATCAGAGGACCTACTTCTACTATGTTTTCACCTTACAATAGGCAAAACATGCTTTGAAGGTCAACATTGAGAGTACTGTAGACCAGGAAAGAGAAGTCTTTTCTTAAAATACATTTTACACATAAACATTGTCAACTCTGAGTATATGAGATAGAAGGGAGAAGAACTAATTTGTTGAATCCAATAGGTTGGCTTACCCAATGGTTTTAGCCCCCCAAGATGCTACGTTGTAAATTACTTTACTTCCATCCCATGCCTTTCAGAGCATTCCTTTCCTCTTTTTCACAGAGAATGTCTTGTTGAGGGCTTCCTGGAGTTGATTTGGTGTCAAATCCTGCACAAATTAGTAGTATAAGTCAGACCTATACATAATTCAGAAATAAGTAATTAATTATAGAACCATAATACTACTTTCACTTCTTTTTCACTCATAGATAGTAATAATATATTCCCATTTAACCTACAAGTCAAGATACTTTATCTGCTGGCACTTTGCTCGATTCGTTCTTCCTCTCACTAATATTATACTTATAATTTCCTATAGCGCTCTTATTCATCACTATATTAAATCCAAACTTATAATCATTTAGCTGAATGTCTCCGATACGATATAAAGCAATTATAAAAAAATGTTAATTGTTGCAGTTGCAACATATTTCACTGGTTTACATGAAACCCCGTATCTGCTTTCGTGTGAACTAGTGCAGCTAGAATATACTTGACGGTTTCAGGGATTCCCCTATATCTGCTTTCATGTTTGATGTGTCGTTGTCTCCTTACTCAAGGCTTGGCTGGTATTCAACCAGTTGAGGTTCCTGGTGTTGAAAATGTAAGTTTAAATGTTCCCAATTACTGTTTTCTATATTCTAGTTGTCTATATTTAGTTGAAGTTCAATTTATTTGGTGCCTCATTGCTTTTAACAGGTTGATGTAACTGAATTCATCGAGGGTCATTCGTCGTATCTTTGGGCAACCCAAGAGATTTTATAACTACTTTAGCTGGATACTTATTATCCTGTTTTTGGTGAGCGTGTTGTAAAAACATAGATTTTATAGTTCTTATTTCTTAGTAGTATTTAGCATTCTTTCCACTCTTATTATGATTGCATAGGTAAGCCGCTTCAGTATGTGAATAAGATTCTGAAATAACAAATACAGAAGCAGAGACATTGGCTATTTTAGAAGCTCTGAGGTATTGTCATCGCCATCATCTAGCTAATGTTTGGCTGCAAATAGATTCGATGTTACTTTCAAAAGTTTTCATGGAGTGTTGGGATCCACCATGGAGTATAGCTGCATATGTGGAAGAGATAAGGAAGCTACTGAAGGTGTGTAATGGTAAGGTAACTCACATCCTTATAGAGGGCAATAAATTGGCAGATTACCTGGCCAACATTGCATTGGACAGTGGCTCGATCGAGTGTGATGAATTTTATCAGTTGGAATAAATGGGGAGGAGGATTATGAATGATGATAAGCTTCAATGTCCATATTTGAGGATAAAAGTTGCAAGGAATTAGGAGGGATGATTGAAAGGAGATTAAGGGCTGGAGAAGACAGTGATTTGATCCATCATATTCGAATCTTTTTAGAGGAGTGCATGATTGAATGCTTTATTTCTAATATTGTTTTCATTTTTTCTAGGAGAAGTCATTGTGAACATGGCTTATCTAATGGCTCAACTTCAAAGGGTGGTATTAGTACCTAGTGCTCATTCCGTTGGGGAAGAGTCATTGGTAAGAAATATTAGCTAAGGAGAGGAGTGGGCAGTTGTTTAAGTGTGAAAGAGAAAAAACCAGTAGCATGGATGCAATATTGCTCAGCAGTATGGTCCAGTTGTTCTGTGTGAAAGGCCTTTTGAGGTACATAATATGGCGATGCGAATTGGGCACAATGGATGTAATTTGTAGTATAGTACTAATGCAACTCCAAAATACAATACTTCAGGAGGTAGGAAGTGTAAAGGTGTCAACAAGAATCACAGATGAAATCATTTCAGAGAGTCCGAGCAACATAGGTTTCAGCTAACACTACCCAAACAAAAAGTTGTTAGCACCTACTAGTCCACGGATGCAGAAAACATGAAAGAGTCACCAACATTACAAAAACATCCAACCCAAAAGCAAGCAAATACTGAGAGTCAAATCCAATCAGCACAAAACCAAAAGGTTGAATTAACTCATCAAAATCAGCTCTTCAGAGATAATACCATACTAACCTCATATGAGAAACAAACAACGTTTAGTTTTCACCAATAAATTTATTCATAACAAGGCTCACAACAGTGGTTTAAGTTCAGTTCAATCAAAATCAACAAAAATAGGAATTCACTTACTGCCACTCGAACAAAAGAACCAAGAACTAGCCATAAAGACACAAACTTTAATAGTCAAATTCAAGTAATCATCCAATAAACAAAAATCACCAACTGGATATTACAAGAAAATATTACCAGAGAAGTTGGGGCAGCAAAGCGAAACGATTTTCCTGAATATTACCAAAGAAAGAAAAAGGAGCAGCGAAAGAAAAAACTACCCGAGAAATAAAAAAGCCCACAAAATATTACCAGAGAAAGAAAAAAGGAGCAGCGAAACTATTTTTCTGAATAACTAAGAAAGCGAACATCGATAGCAAACATGGAACAAAGAAAATCCCGTGGTTTCAAACAGAAAATCAAAACCAAACAAATAAATCCCCCAATTTTTCAAACTAAAAATCACAAATGTATCATGTAATAAAAACAAAGCAGAAGAAAATGTGTTTACAAGAACTATTACCAGATAAAGAAAAGATAAGGGGAAAAAGAAAGAGAAATCGAATAGTTATACAAACATCAAACATGGGAAAAATTGATAGCCTACCTCGGAGATTGCTCGTATGTTAGCCGAAACTGGTCGTCATTCACCGACATTTGTCGTCCTTCGCCGGAACTGGCTGACAGAGTTCGTCGGTGGTGAGGTCGATGTGTTCTAGTTTAACCTTGAGAGAGACGATGTAGGTAGAGTTTAGAGAAGACTGATGAAGAGTGACGGAAATTTCTGTGTTAAATATTAAAGTGTTATTAAAATATTAGTGGGGTCAATTTTTTTTTATTTTTTTAATAAATATATAGGAGGGAAAGTAAGGAGGGAAAAGTGAAACGTTTCCATAGACTTTTATTTTATAAAATCGTTCCCACAGGTAACTCTATGGTATCGCTTTTACAAACTGTCTCCATATATTTACTTATGGTAATGGTTATTATACTATTGGAACGTTTATTTTTTAGAAGTGTCCCAAAAGCCTTTTGACGCAATTGGGACGATTTTAACCGTTCCAATATATGATCTATTGTAACAGTTACAAAACTGTTGCCCAATAACCGTTCCAATAAAACCATTTTCTAGTAGTGAGTTTTTATAGTTACAGGAAATACTCCGTTATTTCGGTATTTCGAGATATCGAAAAATCAAAACTTGAATATCGAGGTCCGTACCGAAGTATCGAACAACTTAAAATTTGGTATCGAAGAACCGATACTGAAATACTGAATTAACACGGTCCGATCCAGTCCGATTTTTTGGGTTTTCAGTTTTCAAATTTTATGTCCACCCCTGATAGGTATCACCTATAATCAGTTAGTAGAAATGCAGAATAATTATTTAAGTTATTACTTAACATTGATATGCGTTCGTTACTTTTAACTACTAGCATTAACAAAGGTTGTTGGAATAATTGGTGATACACACAAGGCCCAAACAAAGAAGGAGGATGGCACAACTGCCTCTACTTAGATATTTATGTTATTTTATATTTTGGGCTAGGCTAGTCTTTTAATTTTTAGGGTATTTGGCCCAATGTACATAACAAGAGTAGAACTCTCTAGATAAATTGATTATTCATTCTTTTGTTTTTCAATGAAAATAAACTGTTGTTCTTTCTCTTTCAAGTTTTCCCAACAAGAACCCTAGTTACAAACTCATATGAAATTGATTGGATTCCTGTATTCTCATGGTATCAGAGCAGAGTATCTGCTAGTTTCTTTTTCTCGTTCGATCGATTGTAATTTCATCGAATTCCGCCGAAGTTATAGTGTTCGCGAAGTTCCTCGCATTTCTGATGATTGATGGATTTTTCTCACTATTTTGTGGATTTTCATCTTTCCAGCGGACTGTTCTCATACATCTTTGGGTTTTCTGCTGCATTCTACTTAGATTACTTTTGTTATTTTTGAAGAATCACGAAGTTTAAGACGAAATCTAGGGTTTTCTTTTTGCTGCTTCATTGTCGTTTGATTAAACGTACCTTTTCCGGTTGCGGAAAGGCTGGTAACATTTTCTTTGTCTCTTCATATATCTCCGAGGATTAATAGCATCATCTCTAGTTGCTCGTTGGTTTCATGTCTAATTTTTCTGCTCAATAATTTGGATCGTACTTTTTGGTATTTTTTTGTGTCGTTCATCATGGTAGAGACAAGTACTACACCTGCTAATGCATCAGTGTTCATTCCTGGCCCCTTTAACCCTCTAGACCTACTTTCTTCTGATATTCCCAGGGTATCTCTTGTTACTGTTCCTTTTACTGGTAGTGGATTTGGGGGATGACGTAGGAATATGACTTTATCCCTCTCAGCTAGAAATAAATTAGCTTTTGTCGATGGATGTTGTCCTAAACCTGCTGAGGATTCCCCTCAACTTCAACAATGGAATAGGAGCAACAACATGGTCATCTTTTGGTTTACTAGTTCACTTTCCCCTGACATTTCTGAAGGTATCCAGTATTCTGAGACTGCAGAGAGTATTTGGACTCATCTTAATGAAAGATATGGTTCAGTCGATGGGACTAAGATGCTTAGGTTAAAAAAGGAACTTGCCTTAACCTTCCAAGGGTCCTTAATATATCAATTCAGATATTCATTCATATTAAGAGGTAAAATACATGTGAGACTTATGTACCTCACTGCAACGACACAAAAAGAAAAAACCAAGCAAAGATTTGAAGAAGCTAAATGATGGAGTTTACACAACAGAACCAGTACGTCGACAATGAAACCACAACGAGATCAATTTCGAGGCCGGAAAACCTTGCTACGGTTTGAACAGAGACCTCACTTAATATCTACCTTTTTGGGGTTTCTTTGGAGCTGCTTTGGGTATGTTTTCAGCAGCATCTTTCACTGTTTCACAGCTGATTTTTGTTACTGTTTCGGCGGCCACTGTTCTCTCATTTCCGGCGAGTTCGCCGGCAATGAAAGTGAGGTAAAAAACAAGAAAGATGGATGTTGAGGCGACCGAAGGTATTTAAAGGAGGGAGTTCTCGATTTATGGGGTTTGAATGTTGATTTTTTGGAGTTATCTCCTCTCAAATCTGAGAGCTTCAGTTGCGACTCCTCTTTTCTCTTTTTTGAGTGTCGAAGAAGAAGAACGAGCAGCTTGGGACTAATTTCTTTTGGGGTGAGGCTGGCTAGTTTTCTCGTCTCCCTCAGGATGAGGGGAGAGTGTGTATATGTTGATGAGAGAGTAAGTAAGAAGCAGGGGAGGGGAACAATGCAGCTCATCCGAGGTCTTGGAGATTAGGTCCTTATGTATAGATAGGGTGTATTAGGTTAGTGGGGGCCTCCGTGTGAGGTCAGGTGATGGTCAACAACTCAGGCAGGAAATACTGAAAAGCGGCTAGCTCCTTCTTTACGGAGCGCACTAACGGAAAACCTGAGATAATTATTAGCTTCTGTGGAAGTTAGCGTCTTAAAGAAAGTAAGTGCTTGCTGCTAGTATTGGGCTAAAGGGAATGGGCTTCAGAATAGGGGTTGGGTCCATGTCTTGTTGGATTTTAGTTTTGGGCTAGGAAGACTAAACTAAAAGATATAGTGTGTTTATAAAAAAATAAAAATAAAACTTACTCTTAATTAAGTAAAATATACTACTAAATAAAACTAAATATTAAAAGTAAAAAATATTTTTGTAATTTTTATTTTTGTGTTTAAAATTAAGTAAAAGAGATATTAGGCCTAAACAAAATATTTAAACGCTAAACGTATAATATCTCGGGGAGGGTCAAATATTACTTGTCTACAACAAGTTAAAGTCAGTAGTCGGAAACTAGTAAAGTATCATTCTCTAAGATTCAGTAATAAAACGGCCTCGCTACTGCATTCTTGCCTAGATATCATGTCTTAGGTTCTAAAGTTAAAAGACCTTAATTGTGTTTGAGTCGTGCTAATTATGTGCATAACTTGTGGAGGGATATTGGAGCCTCATATTTGCCTCTATGTGTTTTCCTATATTTGCAGTCCTAACTATTTTGCTTTTCGCTTAGAATCTTGTCCGTTAAATCTAGGGGGTCAGCCTAGTACTTCCCTTTAAGATAGTAGTCCAAACCTCCTCCAAGACTTATAGGATGGGACGAGTAATAACACGCAATAGAAATTGTGATCAACGCACCTTTTAATTACCTTCACATGGTGGAAAAGGGTAGAATATGGATATGATGACCGGTGCGCTAATACCATGTATAGACCCTCTTTGAAGAGTGTCTATTAGGTATTGCACTGATGTGATCCATATTGTTTTAAACCAAGGATATCTTTTCTCAAAATGTTTTATTTAGTTCTTTCAAAATTTAATGACTTCAATACTTATTTGAAATCCCCTCTTATTTGAGCCTTACCTGCTATCTGTCTATTGTCCGAATTAACGAAAACTATTTGGCCGGGAACCACAATTAAGGATCCTGAGGGGTGCCTAATACCTTCCCCTTGGGATAATCTCAAGCCCTTACCCAATCTTTGGTAATGCAAACTAGTCTCATGAGTTAATTACTCTAGGTGCCCTAACTAACGCACCTTAAAAATCGTTAGGTGGAAACTCTTCTTTTAATCCTCTTCCTTTAAAAGGAGTTGTCAGAATGTCATAAATCCGATCTCCGCTTAAGGGGAAAAAGGGGGCACGACAATCGATGTTCAAATGGAATTTCGAGGTCGGGAATTTTTCCATTATATCATTTATGATATGCTTGAAAAGTTTGGTGTCAATCCGAGTAGTATAGGTAGGTTAAGCGCATTGAAAAGAGAATTCTAGAACTTGAAGTTCAAAGTTTGATTCAATTTGGTTTTGGTATAACGACCCGACCGGTCATTTTGAGCTCTAGCGCATCGTTCAATGGTTGGAAGTCATGAACAGCTTCGTTTTAGGTGTTAAGACTTGTGCGTATGGTCGGAGTTGAAATTTGGGAAGTTCGGAGTTGAAATGAAAGGAAAATTCTTATTTCGGAAGCCTTAAGTTGATGAAAATGACTAAGATTAGAATTTTGAGTAAACGACCTCGGAATCATGATCTGAAGGTTCCAAAAGGTTTGTATGATGCTTTTCGACTTGGACGTATGTCCGTACCGGGTTTTGGATGATCCGGGAGTGTTTCGGCATATATTATGAAAGATAACATTTTGGAAGGATTTCATAAATTTGGGTTGTAAGGCATCTTAGTGTTATAGATGTCCATCCGGGATCCCGAGTCTAGGAATATCTTCGTATGGTGATTCTGGAGTTGAGAGCGTGATAGGAAGTGAATTCGGATGTCCGTAGGTTATTTTGAAGCTATTTGGCTAAAGTTAGAAATTTGAAGGTTTTTGAGAAACTCGACTGGAAGTGGAAATCTTGATACCGATGTTGGAATGCGATTCTGAATGTTGGAGCAGGTCTGTAATGTCGAATATGACTTGTGTGCAAAAATTGGGGTCAATCAGATATGATTTGATAGGTTTCGGCATCAGATGTGAAAGTTTGAAATTTCAAAGTTCATAACGTTGAATTTTAGTGCGATTAGTGATTCGACATTGTTTAATGTGATCTGAAGCTTCGAGCAAGTTCCTGGGATGTAATGGGACTGAGTCATGTGATTGGATAGGGTCTCGGGGGCATCGGGTGTGTTTCGGGGTGGTTTCAGGTCGAGTTTGGGTTAGTTGCTTCTGCTGGTTTTTTGGTGTGTTTAAAACTCATTGCGATCGCGACCACAGTGGTGCGATCGCGGAGAAGAAGTTTTGGGAGCTGAGGTTGGCTTGTGCGATCGCAGGGGAAGGAGTGTGATCGCGGAGAGGAAATTGAGGGACTGGAATTTTTGGCTTGTGCGGTTGCACAAAGAGGGGTGCAACCGCACAGAAGAAAAATGGGGGCTGCAGGGTAAAGTTGTCGACCGCAGGGCTGTGTGTGCGATCGCACAGGGTGTGCTGGAGGCTTCAGGGATTTTTGCCTGCGCAATCGCGGGGTATGTTGTGCGATCGCACAGAGGGTTGGCCTGGGCAGTGTTATTCAAAAATGGGTTCTTCGCATTTTCATCTCATTTTTCAATTACTATGGGCCATTTTGGAGGATTTCAAAGAGGAATTTTCATCAAGCATCAAGAGGTAAGACATTTCTACTTATTTCTAAGTTAAATACAAGATTATTACATGGATTTAACATGAAACTTTGTGGGAAAATTGGGAATTTTGAAGAATACCTACAATTTGTATTTTTGGATTTTTACCACGAATTTGAGCATGACATTAGAAGTAAATTGTATATTTGAGCTAGTAAAGCTATGGGTAAAGCTTATCTTCGAGAAATTTCGGAATCCGGGCACGTGGGCCCGAGGGAATTTTGGTCATTTCACTAAGCGGAGTTGGGAAATTATATAATCTGAATTTTTAGCAAACAATTGAGTATTATTTCACTGGTTTATCACCATTTGGGTAGTTTTGGAGCGTTGTGCATCGATTGGAGTCGACGAGAAGGCTTGAAGGCCGTTTATGATAATCTCGGAAAGAGGTAAGTCTCCTTTCTAACTTTGTGAGGGGAAATTGTCCCCCAAGGTGAACTAAATAAAAATATGCAATTATTTGTGGGGGCTACGTACGCACGAGGTGACGGGAGTCCGTGCGTAGCTACTGTTATGCCATGTCCGGGAAGTCTAGAAACCACTAGTATGCTTTACGTGTTGTACATGTGATCCTATCATAATAATAGGCTGAAAATGCTATTGAATTGATAATTTAATTTCTTAAAAGGCTGGAGTATACTTTTAACAATTATTTGGAAAGAGGATTGAATTTCCCTGTGGATTATTATGTTCCTGACATGGGCATATTATTGAATATTGTTAAACTTGGCAAACTAATTTTAGAAAAAAATATATTCTAAAATACCATCTTCATGTTTAACTAAAGAGAATTTTATCACTTCTATGAGAAATTGTCTTCTTGGATAAAAATTTGGATTTTCTTTATGTGAATACGTGTATGTATGATCACCTGAGTCGCAGGTATGATTCGCGAGCAGGCTAGCCGTATTATTATTATGTTGACAGCGTCGCATGATCGATTCGCGAGCGCGAAAAATATGCATCTATGGTTCGGGCCGTTGGACCTTTCGACAGTGCACAATTTATTTTTTTATTGGTCAGCGTCGTTCGACCCTCGACATATTTGTTGCGCATGATACAATTCTGTGTATTTTCCTATGATTTATACATGTTTATTGGCCTGAGTATATTTTGAATTGCCATTTTAAAACAAGGACAATTTCTGTGCAAAATGTGGATCCAATTGGTATTTATTGATGTTTCAAATCTCTGAGTACTTGATTATAATGTTCATGCTTAGCTTCTCACTTAGGTTATACTAGACTTACTTATAGCAAGTGTCAAATTCGACCTCTCGTCACTACCTCTCTGAGGTTAGGCAGGATACTTACTGGGTACACGTTGTTTTCATACTCATACTACACTTCTGTGCATTTTCTTCCATTGGTGCCCTCTCTGGAATGTGATTGACATACAGATATAGACGAGCTTCACTACCCGGAGATGACCCGCAGCTGACAGAGTCTCCCTCTATGTATTGTATTTTATTTTAAATTCCTTGTCCAATTTGTATTTCAGACAAGTTTTGTTGTATTTGTATAAATTCTTAGAAGTTGCTCATGCACTTGTGTCACTGGGTTCTGGGGATGTGTTGAGATTTATTTTATTGAACTAAATTGATTCTCCGTCATATTTAAATTACGAACATTTATTTAATTGATTATGAAATACAAAAAAAATGCAACGATTTCGAAATTGTTAAGCAGGAGAATATTTCAACTAATTAGGGGTTGGCTTGCCAGACAGTGGTGTCCGGCGCCATCACGGCCTATAGATTTTTGGTCGTGACAACATGGTATCAAAGCTCTAGGTTCCTTTAGGTTTCATAAGTCATGAGCAAGTCTAGTAGAGTCTTGCGGATCGGTACAGAGACGTCTATACTTATCTTCGAGAGGCTACAGGGTTGTTAGGAGTACTTCCCTTATTGATTCCTCATCATGCAATTTGATTCCTTTGAGGCTCGTGCCTATGTTTCTTCCTACTCAATCTTACACGTCGCGAATCGCTTGTTATGAATCGAGAATTTGAGGAATTTTAATAATACTATGGATGTGGTGCGGGATGTTTCTCCCAGCATAGTTGATTGAGGCTATTATCGTAGCTGTGTTCCTGAGAACTTTCAGGCTATGATCAGGTGGTTATGAGGCGTACAAATGGTTGTCGCGCGATGTTGGTATGATGGTAGAGTGTTTGTCCGTATGTAGGGATGGTGAATGACTCGAAGGGAGGTCGTGTCAGAGTGTGATTTCGAGATTTTGGTATTTTAGTTCCTGCAGGGAAAAGGCAACCGGGGTTTTGAGTGGTCTGGTTGGGTTGACAAGTAGTAGGACTTGGTGATTCAAGTGAGGTGGAGTACTCACCTGTAATAAGATATCATCGTCATTAATCGAATGGAATATGTTAAGTTTGTCGGTGATATGGTTTCCTCAGTTGCTCGGGGTCAGAGTATTTTGAAGAAGTATTGAGGAATGCGGTTGGCAGAGACCGTGAGGGGCGGTGGTTCAGTACTGGATAAGTATTGATAATGAAGGCGATTCGAGGAAGATGATCTTCTTAAAGATTTAAAGTTGTGGTGGTCTGCTAGTTTAAGAGCTACGGAGAATGGTATTGAATTGAGGCAGCAAGAGGGTATCATACGATGAAAGAAGATACGTGAGAAGTGCTAGGCAGTGGTGCCAATTCTAAAAGATCAGGTGTAAGGGAAGGAAGTCAGGTAGAACTTGAGGGAATGAGTTGGGCTAAGTGGGAGAGAGGCAGCTTAGTGGTGAATCATAAGATGTGGTAGCACATTTAGTAGATGTCCAAGAGGAGCGGACAGATTGATAAGGTTAGTAAATGGATACAGGCTTAGGATGGGGGCCTTGATAGTGTAGAAGGTGTGAACCATAGCGTTGCGGTAGGTGTCAGTTGATAAGTTTCATCGGGTGGGTTGTATTCTATGAGTAGGTTAGCGGTGGTGGAGTTGGCAAGTCTTGTGAGGGGTCCTAGTGGCTAGTCGGTAGGAGGTAGAATGTGTGAATGGTGTTAGAAAATTCAAATTGTTAAGGAATGCTAACGGGAGAATTCGGAAGAATTGGACATATTTGGTTGGGCAAGGTTGTGTCAACAAATGAGAAAGGATCTTAGCAGTGTCTAGAATAATGGGGTTGCGGATTGTCGGTGGATTGGAAAAATTTTACAGCTAAGGGAAAGGGAGTAAAATGTGGATTGTGCGTGGGAATTGATGAATATGTGCAAAGTTGGTCCGGTTGGGCCAGGGTTAGGTTTGGAAGTATTCGGAATTTATGCTTAAGGCATAAGCGAGTTGTGAGGGTAGTGACTCAGTCACGTGCTTCATCAAAAAGGGGTGTTCATGTGCTCAAGGAGCCTTGGAGGTTGTTGTATTTGGGGCCAGCCAGAGTGGGTGACTCTCAATTGTGGTCCTAGTGAATTCAAAAGCTAAGGAACGTTGTGTTTAAGGGCTAATGGCAGCCGTATGATTAAGAATCGAGCTTTTGCAGCAAAAATTCGGAGAAAAGGAAAATAGTTGGAGTGTTCTATGTAATTTTCAGCATACATGATAGTGATGGAGGATTGAAAGAAATAGGCTCTGGGTTGTAAAAGGATTATTAGGAGGGAATGAGACGGGTTGCAGGATTTAGGCAGCCTAGTTTCGTTAGTCAAGGTCACTCAGATGAGTGAGGGTTATGTTTGCTATGAGTTGAAGGAAATTACTATTATCTCTGAGGCGATTATAGATGACTAAAAGAAGATAGATTGGTTAGCCATGGGTGAAATGGCACGAGTATGGCAGTGATCAGTTTCTTCGGTGTGATTGAGTGTGTGTATGGTTGTGCAGATGCGTGTGAGGCATGTCGGCCGTCGTAATGAATTTTGGGAGCATTCAGGTGTTATGACCTGTTAGGTGTAGGAGGATTTCCGGGAGGTTTATGGTGGTTCAAATTACTACTCAAGGATTTGCAAGCATTTTGATTGTGGGAATTCACTTGGGTGTTGTTATGGTTCTCATGCATTAAAGTAAGTAAAAGGTTTCTAGAAGTGATGAAGTCTTCACCCTGTTAGTGGTTCAAGAGTTATGATGGAATTCCCATGCTATCCAATATTGGCATGTTAGGTGCGGTAAGCAGTATGTAACTGGAAGTGAGAATCGAGGTTGCGGTTCGGTGTTAACAAGAATTTCATGAGCTTGGAGGAGCAATGACAAGGGATTTGGACGTTAGAGTAAGATGATGTTATCTTCAGTGTCATCTGAGATCGGTGTTGGTGAAAGAGACTTTGTATCCTAGTTATGGGTCCTCAAATTTTCCTGCGATAAGGAAGTGTAATGTGGCTTAATTGGGAATTTATGCCTGGAAGGTGTTCAACCCATTTGGTTGTGGGCTGTGGGGTGTTGTCCTGGCTATGATGGTGTATCTTGCGCGTTATGAGAAGAAATGAGTTATTGCGAGTTCAGGAAAGGCTATCAACCTAGTTCAATGAGAGCAGAATCGTCCTGAAGTGTGGGAGTGGATTTAAGATGAATTATGGGCTTCATGTGGGTCGAATGTGCTCATTTCAGTATAGTGCTCCTCAAGGAGGGGTGTTGGAATATCTGATGTTGTTCCAACTTCATCAATTCATGTAATGTTATGATTGTGCCGTGTGAGTTGTGTATCGACTTGATAATTTCTTACGTGTGGAGATTTCGCGTAATGATGAAGTTATATGAGCAGGATGGCTCTTGAGATTCAGACTATATATCGCACCTCAGTTGTTCTTGTGTTTTGTAGCATATGGTTCTATCAGTCTCCCTAGAATGGTGTCATGCACTTAGCGTGCCTGTGACCGGTATTCAACAATTTGTAATAGTGAGAAAATTCAGCTCCGTGTATATCTCCTTATGTGAATTTTGTGACAGGAGCGGGTGGCACTTGGCCACGGGTATGTTATTCGGATCGCGTTGCACACCGCAACAATGTGATGATGAGTACGGTTCCCTATATTTATTTCCCTTATGCTAAAATTCCTGTATTCTGAAGAAAATTCATATTAGTTGCGTTAGTTGAGTATTCCCTTCCTGAGTCAATTCCTTATGTATCATGTTTGAATTGTGGCATATTGGGGCATTATGGCATCGTGCGTGATGGTTCGTCATATCTAGGGTGGTTGGTTGTTTGAACAGTTCGTACTAGGTGAGATGAGATTTTTGGAGTAGGGGTCAAGTGCGATGAGATTATGTGAAGTATATTATAGGTCAAATACCAGTGTTTGGTTCATAATGACACGATGATTGAAATCAAGATAAAAGATTCCAATGTATGGTTAACTCTGCAGTTGGTTAGGAATTTCTGCACATTTCCACTATTGTGGTGGTATCGTCAGCATTGTAGCGGGATGTGTGTATATATCTTATAAGGTGCAATGGGACCATCAGAATCGTAGAATTTTGGCTATTAAGGTTTAGGGAGAGTCATTGTGGTCAGATGATGGGTTATGTAGTGTATGGTGCCGATTCAGCAAAGGTACGCAGTTGGATTCTGGTGCCTCGTGTGGTAGTTGATACAGTGTTCATATATTAGAAACAAGCATGACAGAGAATTTCAAGAGTTGGAACTAAGTTCAGAACTTATTGTATGGGTAAATGAGGGTATCTCCATATTTGATCAAGCAAATGTGCTCAGCAGAGTTGTGGTAGCATGGACAGGTGCACAAGGTGTTAAACTATGATTTCACATGACTCCAGAGTAGCTCTTGGCACGTTCGAGAATGAACGTCTGTTTAAGTGTGGGAGAATGTAACGACCCGACCGGTCATTTTGAGCTCTAGCGCATCGTTCAGCGGTTGGAAGTCATGAACAACTTCATTTCAGGTGTTAAGACTTGTGCGTATGGTCGGAGTTGAAATTTGGGACGTTCGGAGTTGACATGAAAGGAAAATTATTATTTCGTAAAGCCTTATGTTGAAGAAAATGACTAAGATTGAAATTTTGAGTAAGCGGCCTCGGAATCGGGATCCGAAGGTTCCAGCAGGTTCGTATGATTATTTCGGACTTGGGCGTATGTTCGGATCGGGTTTTGTGTAACGACCTAGCCAGTCGTTTTAAGTATTAGGATCCCGTTCCCTTAAATGATACCTTCCATAGCGGCTATTCGTGCTTTATGACTTGCAGGAGCTGGTGGTTCAGGATTTGGGAATGGTTTGGGTGGTTTAGGAACACTTGCTTACTTAAGGTTGGCCTATTTGGCCAAGTTTGAATTCGGTCAACATTTTGAGCAAACGACCTCGAAATCGAGTTTTGACAACTCCAGTAGCTCCGTATGATGATTTCGTACTTGGGCATGTGTTCGGCTTGGGTTTTCGATGACCGGGGAGCATTTCGGCACCAAAAATGGATATCAGGATCTCCTTATATTTGAAATTTGGTTTGAGACGTTATTTAATGCTATCTAGGTCCGAACGGAATTTCATGACCGGGAATAGTTCCGTATAGTCATTTATGACTTTTCTACAAAATTTGAAGTCATTCCGAGTAGTATAAACTCGTTTAGCGCGATGAAATAAATTCTAGAATTCTTAAGTTCTTAAAATGATTCAATTTGGTTTCGGGGTTGAATTTTGAGTTTCATTGTTGTTTTTCATGTTCCGGAAGTTCGAGAGAGTCTGTATCATGAATACATACTTGCCGGTGCTTTTGGAAAAGGTTCCGAGGGGCTTGGGTGTGTTTTAGACACCCAGGAGCTAAGATAGAAAAACCAGAAATTCTGCTATCTGGTTTCCTTCTCTACGATCGGAGAAGGTGGGTTGCGATCGCGGAGAAGGATTTAGCTGGGCTTTTGATTGTTCTCTGTGATCGAAGCCTCCCCTTTGCAATCGCAGAGGTCCGGGTTCCACACCGTAGCGATCGCATCCTTTTTTCGCGATCGCATTGAGTCGCATCTAGGCCGGATGAGTTTGTTCTTCGTGATCGCAAGACCTCTGCCGCGATCGCAGAAGTTAGGCCAGTTGGCCTTCGTGATTGAAGCACACCTATGCGATTGCATAGTGTCGAGTTTGGGGGCTGGGCACTTTGTTCTACGCGATCTTAGGACCTTTGCCGCGATCGTAGAGGTCATGCAAGCTGGTCTTCGCGATCGCAGGCCTCAGCTCGCGATTGCATAGAAGCATGATGTGGGCAGTTTAATTAAATACGGGAGCCATGAATTCTATCATGAACTTGCATAATTATGATCCTTAGACTCCGGGTAATTGATTCCTTCAAGAATTTTCGAAATCTGAACGTGTGGGCTAGGGGTCGAAATTTCGAAAACCTTCAAGAATGCTTGATTTTGGGATTTCTAATTAATTCTCCTTCTTTGAGCTTAGAATTGATTCAATTATACTATATTTGGCTAGTTGCCAACCGTTGAGTGTAGATTTCGAAGATTCGGGCTCATCCTTGATCCGAGGGGTGATTTCGCCGCGAGGTGAGTCTCCTTTCTAACCTTGTAAGAGGGAATTGCCCCCATAGGTACTCTATGTGTTGTTTGTTTGTGTTTTAGGAGCTACGTGCGTACCATGTGACGAGAGTCCGTACATAGCGGCTACTATTGTCATGTCAGGGTAGATAGGGACCACAACATGCCATGAATTCTGCCTTAAAATGACCTATATGTTTAGATTCATGCTTCGATATATATTATTATTTCCCTGAGCTTTCATTGTCATAAATAAATCGAAAGGATTTGTTGTGTGGAATGGACATAACATTATGCGTGCGCCTGTTGTCACTTCGTAATTTACTTTCCATGAGCGATTTGTGATAACCTTCATTATTATGGGAGCGAGTCGTACGCCACGACGGATTTATGGTGCACTTTTGGTACGGACCAGTCGATCCCGACAGTGCACATGGATTTAGTTAAGTATGCACTTTTGGTACGGCCCCGTCGATCCCCGGTAGTGCGTAGTCAAGATTATTGGTAAGCATGCACTTTTGGTACGGGCCGGTCAATCCCCGGCAGTGCATAGCTATTCTCCCTCATGACTCCTGCTGGTTGTCTTACTCCTGTGTGCGCATGCCTGTTTGGTACCGTTTTCCTGATTTATGATTTGACAGATGTTCGGGGATAAGAGACAAGTGAGTTGTTGCTGTTTTCAATATTTACTTGGTGAGTATTCTCTACACAATTGTGGTGCACTATTTACGTGTCTACTGCTTTCCTTATATCCTGTTTTATACTATTACTGTTGGACCTTAGTGAGTATCGAGTCAACCTCTCGTCACTACTTCTTCGAGATTAGATGGGATACTCACTTGGTACATATTTATTTATGTACTCATGCTGCACTTTCTTTTCTTCTGTACTGGACTGTACAGGTCCGGAGGCTGGTATACCATATTATTAGGCCGGTGCTAGGTATTGATTGCGTGATCGTACTTCACGGTGAGCTGCTCTTCCTAGCCACTTCCTGGCAGCACCCTAGAGTTTGTTTTGTCATGTTCTCTGTATATTTCATTCATACTGAGGCCCTATATTTATTTTTTAGTCATTGTATATTCAGTAGTTGCGTGTGACCCTCGTGACACTAGTTCATGGCACACACGTAGCATATATATTTTGTGTTTTGGGCTATATATTTGTATATGGGCTTTGGTGTTGGCCCTGTGCCTTCGTATTTCATGATTATATTATCATATCATGCAATTCTCATGTTAATTGCTAAAAATTGGTATTTCCGACATGTTTTATTAGATGGGCAATGGGGTAAAATCTAGTGTCTTCTATATTTGCTTACCTAACCTCGCTGTTGGGCGCCATCGCGACCTGAATAAGGTTTTGGGTCATGACAACGTGGTATCAGAGCTTTAGGTTCACGTAGTCTCACGAGTCACGGGCAAACCCAGTAGAGTCTGGCGGATTGGTACGAAGATGTCTGTACTTATCTTCAGGAGGCTGTAGGGTGTTAGCAAACTCCTCCTTGTTCAGATCCTATCGTGCAATCTATGATGTACTAAAACTTGATCTTCTACTCTCTCATAGATGGTGAGAACACGTACTTCTCATGTTCCTGATCCGGGAGAGGCTGCTACCCCCGCAGCTCGAGGCCGTGGTAGGGGCAGGGGTAGGGCACCTGCTCGAGGTAGGGGGTGAGGGTGTCCCAAAGCTGTACCGGCTGCACCGATCGAGGATCGAGTTATTGAGGAGAAGGATAAGCTGCCTCCAGTAGCCCCTGCACCAGTTGATTTTATGACGGCGCCGGGCATCCAGGAGGTCATGGGCCTCATGTTGAGATTCATAGACACTATGCCACATGCAGGTGTACTTCCAGTAGATCCCGCTACTTCTCAGGCAGGAAGGGGAGTTCATACCCCTACCGCTCAGGCCACCGGACAGGAAGCAGCACATCACACTCCGGGTACACCGCCCATGGATGGAGTTCAGCCTATCCTAGCACAGCCAGATCCTAGTCCAGTCGTAGAGGGTAACCAACAGAAGATGCTTGATAGATGGACCCGACTTCTCCCTCCAGTCTTCGGGGGTGAGAGGGGTGAGGATGCCAGGGATTTCATCGACATGTGCAGGGACAGACTGCACAATATGAGGATACTAGAGTCACATAGGGTGGTCTTTACCGCATTTCAGCTTGAGGGCAGAGCTCGCCGCTGGTGGCATTCATATGTTCTGAGCAGGCCAGTAGATTCTCCTTCTGTCACTTGGAGTCAGTTCACTCAGCTATTCTTAGACAGATACATTCCACCATCTGAGAGAGAGGATCTTCGGGGTCATTTTGATAGGTTAGAGCAGGGGCAGATGTTTGTGACGGATTATGAGGCGAGGTTTTCAGAGTTATCTCGCCATGATTTTATGATATTTCCCACTGATGCCGAGAGGGTGCAGCGATTCATGGCAGGTTTACATTCGGGTATCAGGACCTCCATGGCCAGAGAGGTAGAGATGGGTTCCTCATACCAGCTTGTAGTCGAGATAGCTCGACGGATTGAGGGTTACCGTACGTGGAGTAGGGAGCAGGGTCAGCCCAGTCACCAGGGTCAGCAGGACAAAAGGGCCAGGTTCACATGTGACTTCAGGGGTGCTCCAGCTAGGGGCAGCGGTCAGTTCGGAGGCGGCCAGTTCAGTAGGCCTTCATATTCAACACCTCCACTACCTCCCAGGGGTATTCTAGCGAGGCCTCAGATTAGTGCCATTCCAGAGCGCTCTTACATCCACCAGCCATCCAGGGTGCACCCAGCGGTTACTCCACACGTCAAAGATCCTCCGGTTCCTATTTTAGTGCCTTGTCAGATAATTCTTATCGCTCTTCAGCTATTCAGGGTTCTTCTTCTTCGTGACAGCAGCCTATGGTACCTAGAGGTTATTTCGAGTGTGGGGCGCTAGACCATACAATCAGGCAGTTTCCCAGGTATCGGGGCAAGGCCGTGCAGCAGAGTCACCAGCCTATGATTTCAGCAACATCAGTTCGACCACCTAAAGGTGGGGGTCAGATTGCCAGGGGTCATCCTAGAGGGGGAGGCCAGTCAAGAGGGGTCATTTAGCTCCAGCTCGCCCTAGGGGAGCTCAATCTTCGGGTTCCGTAGCCAGATTCTATGCTATTCTAGCCAGATCAGACGTAGTGGCCTCAAACGCCGTGATTACAGGTATTATTTCAGTATGTGATAGGGAGGCTTCAGTGTTATTTGATCCAGGGTCTACGTATTCATATATCTCAGCATTGTTTGATCATCTCTAGATGTTCCTAGTGAGACCTTGGGTTCTCCTTTGTATTTGTCCACTCCTGTGGGCGATTTTGTGGTGGTAGACCGGGTCTACCGATCTTGTGTGAATATCTTCTGTGGACTTGAGACTAGAGCCGACCTATTATTGCTTGATATGGTTGATTTCGAGGTTATTTTGGGCATGAATTGGGTATCTCCTTATCATGCTGTGTTGGATTGCCATGCTAAGACAGTTACATTAGCCATGCCTGAGTCGTCGAGGTTAGAATGGAGGGGTTCTTCAGTTAGTGCATTCAGCCGGGTCATTTCCTAAATGAAGGCTCGACACATGGTTGGGAAGGGTTGCTTAGCTTGTCTTGCTTTTGTGAGAGACACCACCGCCGAGTCTCCTACCATTGATTTAGTGCCAGTTGTTCGAGAGTTTCCGGATGTGTTTCCTTCAGATCTTCCAGGCATGCCTCCAGATAAGATATAGACTTCTGCACTGATTTGGCTCCAGATACTCAGCCTATTTCTATTCCCCCTTATCATATGGCCCCTAAGTAGCTAAAAGAGTTGAAGGAGAAGCTTGAGGCGTTGTTGGACAAGGGGTTCATCAGGTCAAGTGTGTCGCCGTGGGGTGCTCCAGCCTTATTTGTGAATTAGAAGGATGGGTCTATACGGATGTACATTGAATATCGTCAGCTGAATAAAGTGACCATCAAGAATAAGTATCCTCTGCCGCACATTGATGATTTGTTTGACTAGTTGCAGGGTGCTCCTGTGTTTTCTACGATTGATCTGAGATCGGGTTATCACCAGTTGAAGATTTGGGCTTCTGATGTTCTGAAAAAGACATTTCACACCAGATATGGCCATTATGAATTCTTAGTGATGTCCTTTGGCTTGACCAATGGCCCACTAGTATTTATGGACTTGATGAATAGGGTGTTCAGGCCTTTTATCGACTCCTTCGTTATTGTTTTCATTGACGATATACTGATCTATTCATAGAGCCTTGGTGAGCACAAACAACATTTGAGAGTTGTGTTTCAAACCTTGCGAGAGCAGAAGCTATATGCCAAGTTCTCCAAGTGCGAATTCTAGTAAGAGTCTGTGGCATTTCTGGACATGTGGTTTCTAGAGAGGGTATCAAGGTTGATCAACAGAAGATTGAGGACGTTCAGAGTTGGCCACGTCCTACTTCAGCTTCAGAGATCAGGAGTTTTCTTGGTTTAGCAGGCTATTAACGTCGATTCGTGGAGGGATTCTCCTCTATTGCAGCTCCACTGACTAGGTTAACTCAGAAGAATGCCCCGTTTCGATGGTCAGACAATTGTGAGGCGAGCCTTCAAAAGCTCAAGGCAGCATTGACTTCAGCACCAGTTCTATCATTGTCTTCCGAGTCAAGGATGTATACTGTATATTGCGACGCTTCACGCATCGGGTTGGGATTGTGTTGATGCAGGATGACAGGGTTATTTCTTATGCTTCACGACAACCGAAGGTTCATGAGAAGAATTATCCTATACACGACTTGGAGTTGGCGGCGATTGTTCATGCGTTAAAGATTGTGCATCCTGTGAGGTCTACACTGATCACCGCAGTTTGCAGTACTTGCTTAAGCAGAGGGACCTTAATTTGAGGCAGCGGAGGTGGCTTGAGTTGTTAAAGGACTATGATCTTACTATTTTGTACCACCCAGGCAAGGCGAATGTAATGCAGATGCTTTGAGCAAGAGAGAAGCGGGTATGGGTAGTTTGGCCTACATTATAGTTGAGGAGAGACCTTTAGCCTTGGAAATTCAGTCCTTGGGCAATGGCTTGGTGAGATTGGACCTTTCAGAGCCTCGTCGAGTTCTAGTTCATGTGGTTTCCCATTCATCATTGTTGGGTGAAATTAAGGCTCGGCAGTTTGATGATCCATATCTGGCAGAGCTTGGGGATACGGTGGTCCAGGGTAGAGCCAAGGAGGTCACCATAGGCGAGGATGGTTTTCTGAGACTCCAGGGCCGATTGTGTGTTCCTGATGTCAATGGAATGAGGGAGAGGATTCTATCGAAGGCGCACATTTCTCGTATTCTATTCATCCAGGAGCGAAGAAGATCTATCTTGATTTGAAGCAGTATTACTGGTGGAGGTGGATGAAGAAGGACATTGTTCAGTATTTGCCAGGTGTCTTAATTGTTAGCAGGTTAAGTACGAGCACCAGAGGCCAGGAGGATTGTTTTAGCAGATGCCCATTCCTCAGGGAAAATGGGAGCAGATCACCATGGACTTCGTGGTTGGGTTTCCTCGGACTTTGCGGAAGGTTGATGCGGTTTGGTTCATTGTGGATAGATTGACCAAATCGGCGCATTTCATTCCTGTGGCTACTACTTATACCACAGAGAGGCTGGCTCAGATTTACATTCGAGAGATTGTTCGATTGCATGGTGTGTCGGTGTCTATTATATCAAATCGAGGTCCTCAATTCACTTCGCACTTCTGGAGAGCTTTGCACAGCAAGATGGGTACTCAGATAGACCTCAGTTCAGCATTTCACCCTCAGACTGATGGCCAGTTGGAGCGTACAGTTCAGATTTTTGAGGATATGCTCAGGGCTTGTGTGATTGATTTTGGAGGTCAGTGGGACCAGTTCCTACTGTTGGCGGAGTTTGCATACAATAATAGTTATTAGTCCAGCATCGAGATGGATCCATTTGAGACTTTATATGGTCGGCGTTGTCGTTCTCCTATCGCGTGCTTTGAGCCTAACGAGGCCAAGTTATATGGCACAGATTTTGGGAGAGATGCCTTGAAGAAGGTGAAGATTATTCAGGAGAGGCTCCGCACAGCTTAGTCTAGGCAGAAAAGCTACGCAGATCAGCGGGCACGTGATATAGCATTCATGGAGGGTGATAAGGTTATGTTGAAGGTTTCTCTGATGAAGGACATTATGAGATTTGGGAAGAAGGGCAATCTGAGCCCTAGGTTTATAGGTCCTTTCAAAGTATTGAGGCGTTTCAGAGAGGTTGCTTATGAGTTTGCTTTACCCCCAGCCTTATAAGGGTTCATCCAGTCTTTCATGTATCTATGCTTCGAAGGTATCACACCGACTTCTCGCATGTGGTTGATTACAACACGATTCAGTTAGATGAGGAGTTGGGCTACGAGGAGGAGCCAATTGCTATTATTGATAGGCAAGACTGCCAGTTGAGGTCCTAGACAGTTTCTGCGGATAAGGTTCAGTGGAGGGGCCAATCAGCTGAGGAGGCGACTTGGGAGTCCGAGGAGGACATGTGGAGCAGATCTCCACAGCTATTCAATACTCCAGGTACGATTCTAGAACCGTTCGGGGACAAACGTTTGTTTAAGAGGGGGAGAATGTAACGACCCAGCCGGTCATTTTGCGTATTAGAATCACATTCCTTTAAACGAAACCTTCCATAGAGGCTATTCGTGATTTATGACTTGCAGGAGAGGGTGGTTCAGGATTTGGGAATAGTTTGGATGGTTTAGGAACACTTGGTTCCTTAAGGTTGGCCTATTTGGCCAAGTTTGTCTTCGGTCAACATTTTGAGAAAACAACCTTGGAATCGAGTTCTGACAGCTCCAGTAGCTCCGTATGATGATTTCGGACTTGGGTGTGTGTTTGGCTCGAGTTTTTGATGACCCGGGAGCATTTCAGCGCCCGAAATGGAAATCAGGATCTCCTTATATTTGAAATTTGGCTTGGAATGTGATTTTATGCGATCGAGTTCCGAACGAAATTCCGGGACCAGGAATAGTTCTGTATAGTCATTTATGACTTTTCTGCAAAATTTGAAGTCATTCCGAGTAGTATACACCCATTCCGCGCAATGAAGTGAATTCTAGAATTCTGAAGTTCTTAAGTTGATTCAATTTGGTTTTGTGGTTGAATTTTGAGTTTCGTTGTTGTTTTTCATGTTCCGGAAGTTCGAGAGAGTCTGTATCATGAATACATACTTGCCGGTGCTTTTGGATGGGGTCCCGAGGGGCTCAGGTGTGTTTTAGACCCCCGAGAGCTAAGTTAGAAAAACCAAAAATTTTGCTATCTGGTTTCCTTCTCTGCGATCGCAGAAGGTGGGTTGCGATCGCGGAGAAGGATTTAGCTGGGATTTTGATTGTTCTCTACGATCGCAGCATCCCCTTTGCGATCGCAGAGGTCTGGGTTCCACACCTTCACAATCGCAGCCTTTTCACGCGATCGCATTGAGTCGCATCTGGGCCGGGTGAGTTTGTTCTTCGCGATCGCAGGACCTCTTGCGCGATTGCAGTGGTCTGGCCAGTTGGCCTTCGCGATCGCAGGACACCTATGCAATCGCATAGTGTCGTGTCTAGTTGCCGGGCACTTTGTTCTTCGCGGTCACAGGACCTCTGCCGCATTTCCAGAGGTCAGGCAAACTAGTCTTTGTGATCGCAGGACTCAGGTCGCGATCGCATAGAAGCATTATCTGGGCAGTTTAATTAAATACGGGAGATGGCCATTTTCCACCATTCCCACCTTCTTCCTTGAGCTTTTAGAGACATTTCAAGAGAGTTATTCCACCATTGTTGTCAAGGTAAGTAAAACTCCATAATTTTTCTAGCTTTAACAACAATTCCTACTTAAATTCCCCTTCTAAATCCTAAAATTTATGAAATAGGGTAGTAACTTAGGGATTTTGGGAATCTTATGATTTATCCATTTTAGCCGTGAATTCTAGTAAGAACTTGCATAATTATGATCCTTAGATTCTGGGTAATTGATTCCTTCATGAGTTTTCGAAAACCGAACGTGTGGGCTCCGGGTGGAAATTCCGGAAACCTTCAAGAATGCTTAATTCTGGGATTTCTTATTAATTATCCTTCTTTGAGCTTAGAATTGATTCAATTATACTATATTTGGCTAGTTGCGAGCCGTCGATTGTAGATTTCGGAGATTCGGGCGCATCCTTGATCTGAGTGGTGATTTCGCAGCGAGGCGAGTCTCCTTTCTAACCTTGTAAGAGGGAATTGTCACCATAGGTACTCTATGTGTTGTTTGTTTGTGTTTTGGGGGCTACATGCGTACCACGTGACGAGAGTCCGTACGTAGCGGCTACTATTGTCATGTCAGTGTAGATAGGGACCACAACATGCCATGTATTCTGCCTTAAAATGACCTATATGTTTAGATTCATACTTCGATATATATTATTGTTTCCTTGAGCTTTCATTGACTTAAATAATTGGAAAGGATTTGTTGTGTGGAATGGACTTAACATTATGTGTGCGCCTATTGTCGCTTCGTAATTTACTTTCCTCGAGCGATTTGTGATTACCTTCACTCTTATGGGAGCGGGTCGTACGCCACAGCGGATTTGTAGTTCACTTTTGGTACGGGTCGGTCCATCCCCGGTAGTGCATAGGGATTTAATTAAGTATGCACTTTGGGTACGAGCCGGTCGATCCCCTGCAGTGCATGGACGAAGTTACACTATGATACGATAGGACTACATTGATAGAAGCACGTTTGGTACGGGTCGGTCGATCCCCGACAGTGCGTAGTCAGGATTATTGGTAAGCATGCACTTTTTGTACGGGCCGGTCGATCCCCGGTAGCGCATAGCTATTCTCCCCCATGACTCCGTCCGGTTGTCTTACTCCTATGCGCGCATGAATGTTTGGTACTGTTTTCCTGATTTATGATTTTACAGATGTTTGGGGAAACGAGACAGATGAGTTGTTGTTTTCAATATTTACTTGGAAACTTTGTATTCTTTTCACAATTGTGGTGCACTGTTTACATGTCTACTGCTTTCCTTATATCCTGTTTTATACTATTTCTGTTGGACCTTAGTGAGTATCGAGTCGACCTCTCGTCACTACTTCATCGAGATTAGACGGGATACTCACTGGGTACATATTTATTTATGTACACATGCTGCACATTCTTTTCTTCTGTACTGGACTGTACAGGTCCGGAGGCTGGTATACCATATTACCAGGTCGATGCTAGGTATTAATTGCGTGATCATACTTCAAGGTGAGCTGCTCTTCCTGGCATCACCCTGGAGTTTCTTTTGTCATGTTCTCTGTCTATTTCATTCAGACTGAGGCCCTGCATTTATTTTTTAGTCATTGTATATTCAATAGTTGCTCGTGATCCTCGTGACACTAGTTTCTAGCACACAGGTAGCATATATATTTTGAGTTTTGGGCTGTATATTTGTATATGGGCTTTGGTGTTGTCCCTGTGCCTTTGTATTTCACGATTATATTATCATATCATGCCATTCTTATGTTAATTGTTAAAAAATGGTATTTCTGACATGTTTAATCAGATGGGCAAGCGGGTAAAATCTAGTGTCTTCTTTATTGGCTTGCCTAACCCTGCTGTTGGGCGCCATCACGGCCTGAATTAGGTTTTGGGTCGTGACATTTTGGATGACCCGGGAGTGTTTCGGCGTATATTATAGAAGATAGCATTTTGGAAGGATTTCATAAATTTGGGTTGTAAGGCATCTCAGTGTTATAGATGTCCATTCGGGATTCCGAGTCTTGGAATAGCTTTGTATGGTGATTCTGGAGTTGGGAGCGCGATCGGAAGTGAATTCAGATGTCTGTAGGTTATTTTGAAGCTATTTGGCTAAAGTTAGAAATTTGAAGGTTTTTTAGAAATTCGACCGGAAGTTGAAATTTTGATACCTGGATTGGAATGAGATTCTGAAAGTTAGAGCAGGTCCATAATGTCGGATATGACGTGTGTGCAAAATTTGGGGTCAATCAGACGTGATTTGATAGGTTTCGGCATCGGATGTGAAAGTTTGAAATATCAAAGTTCATAAAGTTGAATTTTAGTGCGATTCATGATTTCAACATTGTTTGATGTGATTTGAAGCTTCGAGCAAGTTCGTGGGATGTTATGGGACAGAGTAATGTGATTGGACGGGGTCTCGGGGGCCTCCAGTGTGTTTCGAGGTTGTTTCGGGTCGAGTTTTGGTGCATTGCTTCTGCTGGTTTTCTGGTGTGCTGAGGATCAGTGCGATCGCGACCATAGTGGTGCGATCGCAGAGAAGAAGTGTTGGGAGCTGAAGTTGGCTTGTGCGATCGCAGGGGAAGGAGTGCGACCGCTGAGAGGAAATTGAGGGACTGGAATTTTTGGCTTGTGCGATTGCACAAGGAGGGGTGCAACCGCACAGAAGTAAAATGGGGGCTGCAGGGTAATGTTGTGCAACTGCAAGGCTGTGTGTGCGATGGAACAGGGTGTGCTAGAGGTTTCTGGGATTTTTTTCTGCGCGATCGCGGGGTATGTTGTGCGATAGCACATAGGGTTGGCCTGGGCAGTGTTATTCAAAAACGGGTTCTTGGTATTTTCATCTCATTTTTCAATTGCTATAAGCGATTTTGGAGGACTTCAAAGAGGTAAGATATTTCTACTTATTTCCAAGTTAAATACAAGATTATTACATGGATTTATCATGAAAATTTGTGGGAAAATTGGGAATTAAGGAAACCTAGAATTTGTAGCTTTTGATTTTTACCACGAATATGAGCATGAAATTAGGAGTAAATTGTATATTTGAGCTAGTAATGCTATGGGTAGAGTTTATCTTCGAGAAATTTCGGAATCCAGGCGCGTGGGCCTGAGGGTATTTTGGTCATTTCACAAAGCGGAGTTGGGAAATTTTATAATCTGAATTTTTAGCAAACAATTGAGTATTGTTTCACTGGTTTATCACCATTTGGGTAGTTTTGGAGCGTTGTGCATTGATTGGAGTCGTCGAGAAGGCTTGGAGGCCGTTTATGATAATCTCGGAAAGAGGTAAGTCTCCTTTCTAACTTTGTGAGGGGGAATCGTCCCCCAAGGTGAACTAAATAAATATATGCAATTATTTGCGGGGGCTACTTACGCATGAGGTGACGGGAGCCCGTGCGTAGCTACTTTTATCCCATGTCCGGGTAGTCTAGGACCCACTAGCATGCTTTACGTGTTGTACATGTGATCTTGTCAATAATAGGATAAAAATGCTATTGAATTGGTAATTTAATTTCTTAAAAATCTGGAGTATACTTTTCTCAATTATTTTGAAAGAGGATTGAATTTCCCTGTGGATTATTATGTTCCTTAAAAGGGCATATTATTGAATATTGTTAAACTTGGAAAACTAATTTTAGAAAAAAATACATTCTAAATACTATCTTCATGTTTAACTAAAGAGAATTTTATCACTTATATGAAAAACTGTCTTCTTGGATAAAAATTTGGATTTCCTTTATGTGAATACGTGTACGTATGAGCACCTGAGTCGCAGGTATGATTCGCGAGCAGGATAGCCGTATTATTATTTTGTTGACCGCGTCGCATGATCAATTCGCGAGCGGGGAAAATAGATGCATCTATGGTTCGAGTCGTTCGACCCTTCGGCAGTACACAGTTTATTTTTTTTATTTGTCTTCGTCGTTCGACCCTCGACATATTTGTTGCGCATGATAAAATGCTGCGTATTTTCCTATGATTTATACATGTTTATTGGCCTGAGTATATTTTGAATTGCCAGTTTAAAAGAAGGAGAATTTCAGTGGAAAATGTGGAAACAATTGGTATTTATTGATGTTTGAAATCTCCGATTACTTGATTAATTGATTATAATGTTCATGCTAAGATTCTCACTTAGGTAATACTAGACTGACTTATAGCAAGTGTCAAATTCGAACTCTTGTCACTACCTCTCTGAGGTTAAGCAGGATACTTACTAGGTACACGTTGTTTTCGTACTCATACTACACTTCTGTGCATTTTGTTGCACATGTGCCCTCTCTGGAATGTGATTGACATGGAGACTTAGACAATCTACACTACCCGGAGACGACCGCAGCTGACAAAGTCTCCCTCTATGTATTGTATTTTCTTTTAAATTCCTTGTCCAATTTGTATTTCGGACAAGTTTTGCTATATTTGGATAAATTCTTAGAAGTTGCTCATGCACTTGTGGCACCGGGTTCTGGGGATGTATTGAGATTTATTTTATTGAACTAAATTGATTCTCCGTAATAGTTAAATTACGAACATTTATTTAATTGATTATGTGATACAAGAAAATGCAACGATTTCGAAATTGTTAAGTAGGAGAATATTTCAACTAATTAGGGGGTGGCTTGCCCGACAGTGGTGTCCGGTGCCATCACGACCTATATATTTTGGGCCGTGACATTTGGGGTAGGAAGCTTAGTTTCGTTGTTGTATTTCACGTTCCTAAAATTTGAGTGAGTCTGTATCATGAATACAGACTTTCCAGTGCCTTTGTACGGGGTCCCGAGGGGCTCGGGTGAGCTTCGGACCACTCGGAGCTAAATACTAAACAACAAATTTTCCACTATCTGGTTTCCTTCTATGAGATCGCGGGTTCTCTCACACGTTCACACAGAAGGAGTTGGCAGGGGTGGGAAAATGCCATGTGCGATCGCAAGGGCATGTCTGTGTCCGCATAGGGTAGAGCTGTGGCATGGCCCAACTTTTTTTCTCCGCGTTCACACCCCTGCTGCGGTTGCATACAAGGGGCAGCTGGGCAGTGTGGGATTTAAACGAGACTTAGTCTCTTTTGAGCCATTTTTCTTCACTTGGGGCGATTTTATGAGCTTTCAAAGAGGAGATTTCACCTAGAAAGTGCGATGTAAGTGATTCCTACTACAAAATTAAGTTGAATACTTGGATTTATAGGTATATTAACACAGTAATTAGTGGAAATTTATGGGTTAGAGTAAAAACCTACGTTTTATGAAAAAGGGAGAATTACCAAGGAATTTTCCATGGAACCATACACAAACTATATATTAATGATCCTTAGGTTATGGGTACGTGTTCCTTCGAAAATTTCCAGAATCCAAGCATGTGGGACCGACGGTGTATTTTGGGATATTTCAAAGTAGGCTAAAATGGTTAATTAAATAGGGAAATTTCATGCTTTTGAGCCTGAATTTATGTAATTATGCAACATTTGACTACTTTCGAGTCCTTGGGAGATGAGTTTGGAGTTCGGGCGCTTTTTTGAACCGGAAAGTAGGTTCTATACGAGGTGAGTCTCCTTTCTAACCTTTTAAGAGGGAATTTTCCCCATAGCTGAATTAAATAACTATGTGCTAAGTTTGTGGGGACTACGTACGTATGAAGTGACGATAGTCTATACGCAGTGACTATTGTTTAGTCCGGGTAGTTAGGCTCACACCATGCCTTGTATTTTTCCTCAAATTGAATTATGTGCCTTATGAGTTCATATTATATGCCGCCTTGTTTTCCAGAAAAATCATGGAATAGGTAAATTTAAAGGAATTGTTCATTGAAAATGATTTAAGGAAAAATGATGTGTGTGCAAGTGACAATATTGCAATTTATATTCCGCGAGCGGAGTTTTATTTCCCCGCATTCTCATGGGAGCGAGCCGTACGTAGGTTGATAGAAGCATCTATGGTTTGAGTCGATCGATCCTTCGGCAGTGCACAAATATGGTTATTATTATGGCTCAGGCCGGTTGTCTTTATCCCGTTATGCGTATGCTAAATTGTTAATGATTTCATGAATATTAAATTGATAGATATCTGGGGGAAAACGAAGTCAGTAATTGTTTAACTGTTTTTCAGTATTTATTTGAATTGCATCTACCTTTTTTATCCTGCTTTATTATCCTCATATGCATGTTGCCTTTATCATATCCTGTTTAATTATATTGCTTGACCCTAGTAAGTGTCAAGTCAACATCTCGTCACTACTTCTTCGAGATTAAATTGGATACTCACTGGGTACATATTTAATTATGTACTCATGCTACGCGTCTGTACTTAATTGTACATGTTCTGAGGCTGGTGCATCTAGTTATCAGGCCAGAGTTCGATCCTTAGTATATCTGGACTTGACTTCACGGTGAGCTGCTTCCCCTGACGATTCTCAGGAGCACTATGGAGTCTTCTTTTGTTTATTCCCGTCTATTACTTTCTGACAGTGGGATATTTTTACTTCATCTTTTGTATATTCTACTACCATGCATGTAGACTTGTGACACTATTTCTTGGCACACACTTAGTAGACATTATATTTTTGGGATTGTATATTTTGGTTCATGATCCTTTGTAGAAACATTGATTTAAATTTGTTAATTATCCGGCTCCACTTATGTTCTAAACTTAAGAAGTTGGCAAGTATGGAATGTTTTTATACAAATAAGGGAAATTTATTAGTAATTCAAGTGTAGGCTTGCCTGATCCCGGTGTTGGGCGCCACCACGACCTGAATTAGGATTTGGGTCGTGACAATAAATACACAAATATTCACAAGTTTGGACCAAAGCACTTATGCTTATTTTTCAAAACCTAAATCACGCCAATTGTTCCGCGGCAACGACAGCAAAATTTGGTGCGCTCAAATTACACCTTAAAATAGTGTAAGCGGTCGATGTCAAATAAAATAACCCAAAAAGGTTGGGGTAGAATCCCACAGAAAACAATATGAAGGCGATTAGGAATGTAATAGAATTATCACTTATCGCGTAGTGCCAAACACTTAGATTTTTATTGTGAAAATATTTATATCTAAATGAAAAAATATAAACTAACCTAGAAAGCAAGTAAAATGATCAATGGCTACAAGAATGAATGCATCGGGAATTACACTCAAGTAACGATCCAATGTATTTCATGATTTTACAAATATGAGTGATTTTATGTTAATAAGCCACGAATAACATTTCTTATTTAGCTTCTTCCGAAGACTAACAAGGCTTCCTAAATTAATTATTCCTAACAAATTAAGAGATTAAGCACATTCGAATATGGTTACAACTAGTTCAATTCTATCCCTAGGTAGAATCTATAAAATGAGGGTTAAAACCTAAAGTTCTTGTTAGTTAATCTTTCCCAACCCTAAATATCTTTTCCAAAATTAATTCGGAGTTAATGGGGCGAGTCCTAGGGTTAGATAATCCCTTTTGAAACATTAATGAACAAGAATAATTAAATAAACAATAACTCACTTCGTAAATAAATAAAAATCATTCAATACATAAGCACAACAAGATATTTAATCCACACTTTAAATATGAATATTCCCACAAACAAGATTAAAGTGTCGGAAATAAATACTACACACTTAAATATTCAATACAAAGAAAGGAAATGAAGAAATAAACATTAATGGGTAAGAAATCCTTAACGACAAGCTTGAAATCTTCAAAATCCAAGTGTGTGTGCGAACCCTAGCTTCAATACTTGTTCTCTCTAGTATTTAAGAATCACAAATATGTTTAACAATGCCAAAGATACAGAAAATATCTGCCAAGTCGTGTATAAAAATGGTTCGGGGATAAAAATATGAAATTTCAGGTCTGCCCAGTTCTTAACAGCAAATACACTGTGCGTTTGCGAATATACCTGCGCGTTCGCGAAGGTTAGTAATGTCCAAGATCCGCGTTCGCGATTACCTTCACGCATTCGCGATGATATGGTTCTTGAACCTTCGCGTTTGCGGTATGTTCCACGCGTTCGCGAAGGTTTGCCTCTTCATGTGATGACCCAAAAGGTCATCTTATGTAAATTTAATTATGACTATGTTTCGAGGCTCCGAAAGCCTCCGTTAATCTCACCTCGATGTGTGTGCCTAGCCCGACGCGTAGCCGAGAAGCCTTTATGTGGAAACTTGATAAAGAGTTGAATTTATGATAATTAATTGAATAAAGTTGACTTTGGTCAACATTTTTTGCAAACGGACCCAAATCCTTGATCTGGCGGTCCCGGAAGGTCCATAGGAAAATATGGGACTTGGGCGTATGCTCGGAATCGAATTCCGAGGACCCAAGTCCTAGAAATGAATTTTTAAATAAAATTATTTTTTGAAAATAATAAAGGCTTATGAAAATGAACCTCGATGTGAAACTTGTGTTGTTGGCCCCGTATTATGGTTTCGGAGCCCGGAATAGGTTCAACATGTGTTATTTAAGTTATCTTTGAAATATGGTAAAGAACGAACTTGATTTGACGAGTTTCAGATAAAAAATGGGAAATTGAGACTTAATGAAGTTTTGAGGATTTTCATAGAATTTTAAATTTGGTATGCAACGTGATTTTATGTTACCGAGGTCCGAATGAAATTGCGATAACGAGAATAGTTCTGTTATGTCATTCATGACTTGTAAGCAAAATTTGGGGTCATTCCGAGTTGTTATAGAAATCAAGAACTTAGAAATCCATAAGTTTGATTCCAAGGGTTTTGAGGGGTGATTTTTAGATTTAGCGTTGTTTTAGGTGTTCCGAAGGCTCGAGCGAGTCCGTATTATTTGTTAGGACTTGTTGGTATATTTTTACCGGGGCTTGGGTTGGCCCAGGTGTCTCCCGGACACCACACGAGGCCAAACACCAGCTGAAGATGCAGCTGGTGCACCTGATCTGGTGTGACCGCAGGTGCGGTTGCCCAGTCGGAGACGCGGGACCGCTCCTGCGGTCCCAGCCTCGCAGGTGAGAAGGTTTTGCAGGTGCGGTTCCTCTTCTGCAGGAGCGGAACCGTAGGTGCGGTCTCCAGCTCCGCAGGTGCGACCCCAGCCCCTCTTGCCCAATTCCGCAGGTGCGAGACCGCTGGTGTGGTCCTCGAGCCACAGATGCGAAACCCCTGTAGGCCAGGAAGTGAAATTTCATTTAAACACGGGATTTGAGTCATTTCTTCCATTTCCATCTTCTTCCTTGTGTAATTTGAGAGCTTCCAAGAGGGCCTTCAACCTAGTACTTGAGGTAAGTAAATTCCCTATCTAACACTAGTTTCAAACATCAATTCCTAGTTAAATTCCCTACTAAATTATCCAAAATCATGGAATTAGGTAGTAATTTAGGGCTCTTGAGGATTTTGTGATTTTACATTTTAGGCCATGAATTTAAGTAGAAATCACACATTAATGATCCTTAGGCTATGGTGAGTGATCCCTTCGAGAATTTTCTGTATTTGAACATGCGGACCCGGGGTTAGAATTTTGGAATTCTTCAATAATAGCCATTTTATTGAATAACTAAAATAATTTCCCACATTTTGCATGCCTTGATTTAATTGTACACCTTTTGACTAGTTGCGAGTCCTCGGGTGTAGAGTTCGGAGTTTCATGCGCAATTGTTGTCTGAGAGGTAGATTCGACACGAGGTGAGTCTCTTTTTTAACCTTGTAAGAGGGAATTGTCCCCATAGGTGATGTATATGCTATGTGTAAATTGTTTGGGGGTTACGTACGCACCAAGTGACGAGAGTCCGTACGTAGCGGCTATCATTGTTATGTCCGGGTAGTTAGGCCCACATCATGCCTTATATGCTTCCTCGTAATGCCTCATATGCTTCCTTGTAATGCCTTATATGCTTCCTTGTAGTTCCATGTATGATTCATTGTGACACCATATGTACTATGAGATCATGTTATGTATAGTATTGTTCCCCTGAGGCTTTATGGAAATTGTTGAATTGAAAGGAATTTTGCATGGAAAGTAAGTTTTATAAGATATTGTGTGTGCATGTGACCGCTTCGCAATTTACATTTCGTGAGCGATGTGTAATTTCCCCCACTCTTATAGGAGCGGGCCGTACGCCACGGCGGATTGAAAGGTTCACTTTTGGGACGGGCCGGTTGATCCCCGGCAGTGCACAGAGATGATAAAATTAAGAATGCACTCTTGGTAGGGGCCGTTTGATCCTCGGCAGTGCATGGACGAAGTTGTACTATGTTATGATATTGTTACATTGAAAGACGCACTTTTGGGACGAGCCAATCAATCCTAAGTAGTGCGTAGATATGATTATGGTAAGCATGCACTTTTGGGACGGGCCGGTTGATCCCCGGCAGTGCATAGCTATGTGCGCATGACTATTTGGCATTGTTTCGTGGATGTTGACTTGTGTGAGATATTTTGGGGAAAAGAAAGTGGCCATTGTTATTGTTCCAGTATTTTTCTTGGCTTTTCTGTGTTTTATACATAATTGCGACTCACTATCCTACATGCCTACTGCTTTTATTTCATCATCGTTATATCATAGTGTTGGACCTTAGTGAGTGTGAAGTCGACCTCTCGTCACTACTTCTTCGAGATTAGACGGGATAGTTTGCCTTCTTGGAGTCTCTTGCTCTGTTCTCTATACTGTGGTATCAGAGCCAGCCCATCCTTTCGGAGGGAGGAACAGGTTTACTAAATATGTCTGAGTCTTTTCCATCATCCTCTTCTTTAGCAAAAATGAATATGTCTCCTTCTCTATATAAAACTTTGTCCAAAAAATATGATTATCTCTATGAAGTAGATATCCTACCCAATGAACACAAAGTATCTTCAACTGAACTACCCCTTATAAACCCTTACTCTGCTTTTGCAAAAATAACATTTGCACCATGGACTCTAATTCGTTCCTTAGTCCAACATAAACCAAAAGGAGTCAAGGAATATGTTGCTGCCTCAAAACTGGACCAGCATCCTATTCTTGCCACTCGAGAGGAACAGTTTATTACCCTCCAAATTCCAGATGAT
>ML549525.1:5098-16472 GCA_005239535.1 Nicotiana rustica
ATCAGAAGATATCTCAATTTCACCAGAATACGTTTATCTCCTGCATGTGCATCTCATGTGCCTTTGAATCTGCTCGTTTATGTCACCTGTGATGGATCTGGTTCATCTCGGAGTTCCTTTGTCAATCTTCAAAACTATTTCCTTTCTTGGGCTAACTGATGTTCTTGATTCATTCATTTCTTATGCATAGATTGTCTCCTAATTTGTTGTGAGTCTTTCGTTTGGGTTGTTTGAGCCATTCAGAATATTTAATGCGACTTCGTGTTTAGTGGATAATATTGTTAATTCATGTAACCATAGAGAAATGATGTTTAGAAGAATTTCTTAGTCTTGAAAGAAAAGGAAAGTTTCTTGCGATAAAAATAATTCCTCGTCTTTGTGAAATTACAACAACGAACGCTGGCTGGCCTTTCGCCAGTTTTAGGTGCAAGTCACAACACTTTTCCCTCTTATATTACACTTCAGTTTTCCCTTACCCTCTGCAACTTTTCATCATTTGAACAGAGTCAGTCACAATTCTCAACAAGTATATACTATTCCCACATCCCCCACAAACCTAGCTAACTATCAATTTCCATCATCTAAAAAAGTCAGAAATTTGCCCTCTGGTTAGGCTCGAATTCGCCTCAATGCAAGGTAAGCAATTAATCGATATCCCACGAACATTATCAGGAGGATGCCAAGGGTCGCGGATGGATGAATTTGACCATTGATATCTTGTTCAATGAATTTGCAGCTAGCTCTATCACTTCCTTGATGTGAGCAGCCTAGCATGTCTGAAATTTCCTTGCCTTCTCCATACTGAACATTAATAAGTAGTCGATAACAGTAAAATGTGGTCGACATGTACTTAATCCAAGCTAGGCAAGCTGGCACTTTGTGCACATAGAACCCTCCTGTTAGAACGAATGCTAGCATCGTGACAGTGACCACAGTTGAAGCTTGTTTAGCATCCATGATCAAGGCGCCAAGGGCTAAGCCGAGGCCTTGTGAAACTATCACATAGCTCAGCAGGACGAGAAGTGTCAAAAGGAATGCCAAGAGTTGGGGCTTAAGCCCTGTCATCCAATACGTTATGGCAAGGAACAATGTAGGCAAGATAAGGTCCATGGGAAGATCTCCAACGATTCGTGCCATGAAATAGGAGGAGAGTGTGTACATGCCCGAAGCCCTTTCCTTCACGAATATGGCACGTTCTTGAGGGAATGCGAAAACAGCATTGAACGATGGGAAAACACCCCAAAAAATGGAAATGAAGAAGAGGAGGCCAAGCCTGTCCTGAATATCCCTGTAGTCAGAATGCCACCACATAGAACCAGCTAACAGAGAAGCTGCTATTACTTGAAAAACTCTCAAATAATTGAAGGTTTCATGCCTTCTTTCTTTTAGCCCTCTTTGAAGGAGAATGCTGAATTGATTGAACCAATTGGACAAGCTACTTGTGCAAGTTCTTTTGTAACTGGAACAATTATAGGTTATTTCTTTAGGAACTGTGCCTGTTGTATCCAAACAAGCTGCTTTTACCTTGGGAGCTAACAAGTTGTTGTAAGAGGATACCAAGGTTTGTTTTACATTAGGCCTTTCTTTCTCACTTACTCCATCAAACTGGCAAACCCCTGCATTTTTCCAAGTTAAGCTTTAGTCCGAATTACATTGAACTCCTAAGTTATGCAATAGCTTTACATTTCAAAAGAGTTTTAACTTTTATAGATGTTAACACTATCAGGTCACTTAAAAAGATAATTACAAGTATCAGTCCATAAAAAGTAAGACTAATAACCTGAAAAATGGGACAACAGGTTAAAATACAATGATAGAATAAAAATTCTTTACAGTATTCCGTGTATATAAAGCCATTTGACCCTTTTCCGTTAAATAACTAATTTTTGATAGTACAACGACACATTTGGCCCTTTCCCGTTAAATAAAAGCATAGGTTTTAAGTCTTAAATTTGCTTTTCCACCGTACTTGATCAGTATTAGGAAGCCAAGTTAGTTTACAATGGCTAGGTGCTAGACAATGTCAATGCTCTCAAAACATAACGAGGCAATCTCCATGCTTAAGCCAGAACTTATGCAAGTGGAATGAGGCTTCCCAGAGAATGTTCTTTTAAAGTAAAATCAAGAGGTAAAACCTAAAACTTTGGTTCTACTTGAGCAAACTACAAGAACTTGTTTTGGAATTGGCTAATGGTATCTTACTTATCTTCACAGAAAATAAGCTAAAAACATGGATGGATATTCAAAGGACATGGAATAAAGAATTGCTAGTTGCAAGATGGTCATAAGCGTAAAAGAAATGGTAAGGTACAACTACAAATTATTGTGGCACCACTGTAAAGACATCATACTATTCAAGGAATTGATACTAAATTTGTCAAATCAAGTTGATATGCATCCTTTTGTCAAATATAGTCATCTTTCCATAAGGTAAATTACCATTCACCACCCCAATACTTTTCCCTATAAGCTAAAGGAGCTTGCTAAAATCTTAGTTTCTTTAATGTTAACAATTGGAAAAAGCCAGATATGTATCTCTTTAAAGCTAGGATTACAAAAAAGCATTAAAGTAACCTCGGCACTCAAAATAAAAAAAGCACATAATTTGTATCAAATGAAACAAAGAACAGTTTTAAGTTAAAAAAGAGAATATTAATTAATTAATTCTACTAGCAAGTAATAATTAGTATAGAGGAGGTAATTAAGGATGTCCAATGTTGGTGGCAAAGGGTGGAAGTCCACTAAAAGAACATAATGCTCTATTGCTGATGGGACTTTTGGGGCCGCCATCATCTCCACTTATCTTCTCCTTTTACCAAATAACTATTCACAAAACAAACAAAAAGTTCAATTTGGTGGGATGAATCTGAAAGCTTATTGATTTGCAAAGGACCCTAACACGTGGCGCTATTTAATAAACGTCTTAATATTCAAAAGAGTCCCATGTAGAAAAGTAGCAGCGGAAAAAGAATTGTTCTTGTTGAACAAAGGAAAGGAGGTGAAGAAAAGAAGAAGAAGAAGAAGAAATTCTTTATAGATCAAAGATGCCTATCAATAATTGAATAAAAACGAGGGTTCAAGCGTGACAAGTGTATTTCATCATTGTAGGTCAAAGTATATTGGAACACATTATAGATTAAAAATAAGTTGCTTTCTCTATTTGCCATGTCTCGTGAAATAATAGGTACATGACATTATTGTACTCTAATACTTTCATGATTTCCTTTTAAGGTAACTATGGACTTGCCAAAACCACCATCACTCTCTACCAAGAATCAATGTTTTACAAATCCTTAAAAATATTATCATGTCAGATCTTTCAAAAGTTATGTATTTTGAAAGGATTCAATATAAACATGATCGTATTTTCAAGAATTCGAACAATACATCCAAGAAAATAAAGTATTTGATTTGAGGTTATGATCTGGACTAACTCTAAATTATTTCAATTGGTTCACTTAGATCATCGACTAAGATGAAAACTTTGACCATGAACCACTATTCTTGCAAAGGTGGTCATGACTCATGTGATAATTAGAACCATTGAGCACTCAATTTATAAAATGAACATTAACAAACTCTAGTTAAAAAATGATTAAGGTTGATAAGAAGAAGAATCTATTGACATTAATCGCTTGACATTTTGGACCAAGATAACATCAATTTATTATTTTATATGTAGTTGACGGAGATATCATATATTTAAGAATTTAATGGTCCTAAAATTAGAGTAGAAGGTGAAACTATCTCAGCCAATAAGTATAAAAATCCTTGTAGATCTTGATGCTAGCTTTCGTTTATCCTCAAATATTTTGATCCAGATAAATATAAACTACACATCCAAGATTTCCAAGAACCCTGCTACTCCTATAATGCGAGGCATGTGGGTTGTACGAACTAGCAAAGCATGTGCTATTCTATTACTATCCCATATGCGATGACACCCAACAATTCATTGGGGTTCCAACAAAATAGAATTTAAAATTTTCCCATTTCTCAAAGTATAATATTCTGTCTATAGGTTAAAGTTGGAAAGGGTGCTTGTGGAGTCATTAACAAAAAAAAATGATTAATTTAAGGAAAGATCTATGTGGAACCATAAATAATTAATTACTTCAAAGTTTAGAGGCAGAGTTTTGAGGTAAAAAAATTTTTAAGTGCTCGTGTGTACCAACTAGTCTAGTTGGTCTCATATTATGAACGGATTGCTAATCTACGGAAGCAATGTTGTCACATTTCTCTTTAATCCATATTATCATCATGTTCTCCAATGACAAATCAAAGTGAAGGAATAAAGCTCACTATATGTTTTGTTTAATACCCCTCAAGCTAATATGAAAAACAAAAAGAAATTAAAGAAAGCAGGTCAAAATGGTGTCCAACAACAATTTGTATGCCAATATTACTTAAAACTATAGTCTTTTAGCCAACTGAAATGTCCCCCACACTAAAACTATTCTTGAGAAAATGATAGAAACCAAGAATCATGGAAACACCCTGCACTGTCAAACCCTCAAAATCCATAAACCAGATTTTCATGTACTTTGGACATAGATTTTCTTTAGAAAAATGGAGTGCTAATATTCATAGTGGAGTATGACCCAAGGTTGATGGAACCCCTGACCCCAAAACCAGAAACAAAATTATTAGATATTCAAACAATCAAGACTCATTTGACACCCTTTAGAAGAATAGGTATTTACTAAGTTGTACTCTCTCCGGTCCAAAATAAGTGATTTTTTGCCTGTTTTCATGCAGATTAAGAAATCCACCTTTTAGCATTAATTAGCAAAGAAATTGACCATATTAACCTTTATTATCCTATATAAATACTCCTAACACATACTCCAACACTATTTACTCCAAGGGCAATGTAGGAAAAAATTAATTAATTCATTATTGAAATTCGAAAAAATCACTTATTTTGAACCACAAGAAAAAAGCGAAAAAATGGACCGGAGGGAGTACTATTCAAGAAGAGAAGGACCACGATTGGTACAAATCCTGCACCTAAACACCTAGCTATGGTCCATTGAACCATTACGTCTTCCGTTCATAACCTTTTACTCCTTCACACATATCAATTTCTTAATGTAAAAGTTGATAATAAATACTACTCCCTCCTGTCCAAAATAAGTTACTCCCTCCTGTTTAAAATAAATGATTTTTTGTCTTTTTTCTTGTGGTCCAATATAAGTGATTTTTTCAGATTTCAAGAGTGAATTAATTATTGTGGACCGAAAAGAGCACGTCTCAATCCCAAATTAATGGAGTTGACCTTATGATTCCTCATTAGCATAAATGCTCTATTTTGGTCCATAATATTTCAATCCTTGTTCTTAAGAACTATATAAAACACTAGGAGTTCTCTATACGTTACAATGATTATATCTCCAAAATACTAGGAGTCTTCTAATAAGCATTAGGTTGTCTAGTTGGTATCTCTCTCGCGCGAGCATATATATATATATTCAACTTAAAGCTATGATTTCTATCTCTTAGTTTTCTATCTGTTGCTACATCTGCTTGGATCCCGAGACAAGAAGAAAAAAAGATGCAATGGTGCTTTCTATAACTATGAGCATTTCAGGTAAAACCCAAGTGTTAGCCCCTTGATAAAGGTCCTCGGCAGGTATGGGTTTGTGACAAGGATTTTCATGATGGCCTTGGCACATAACCTCAGAAATGGGCAACATCATGACGGGCAGCTTGGCATGACGGACTATGCGGGCTGGGCAAACGCGCTTTGAACGGAGGCAAGGCGCATCTCAGTTAGACGTGCGGGTTGGCATAACCGTGGCAAAACAAAGTCATGTCAAAGCAGGGGCAAAGGCATGGCAAGGCAAGGCAAGACAATGTGGGACAAGCAAGAATAATTGATGTGGGCAGATTTGATCAAGTTGGGGGCGACTTGACACAAACGGGCAACTGTGGCAGTGTTCGTGTGCGGCTAAGTCAAGGAGCGGCAAGCTGTGGCCATGGCATTGGGGCGGAGCAGTGTCAAAGGCAAGACTGGGCGCAATGCCAACCTTGGGCATGCAGCAGCTGGGCAAAGCAGGCACATGATGTGCACAAGCAACAACTCAAAAACGTGTGCAAGGCACATGAGAGGCAGTTGGCGGTTACAACCACCTCCAAAACGTGGGTGATCACGGGCTAAAGAAGTGGGCACGTTTTTGTATCATGTTTTAGTGTTTTCTCATCAGTTGGGGCTTGTCAACTGAATGTTTTGAACCTGCCAAATGTAATTGGACAGCCTGCACTATAAATAGGTGCACAAGGCTGTCCAAAAGGAGCAGAAACTTAGCTTGTGGCATTTGAGTTAGCCAAATTCGTCTAAGTATATTTCCTAAGGGTGGGAAACTTGTTTTGGGGCAGGGAACTAGGGAGTTCTTTTGTCTTGGCCATAGGGTTGGCTTCTTGGTGTTCTTGTATTCACTTATTAATACAAGTTGGGGAGAAATTCCTGTAATTCTCGTGTGGCATAACCGTGGCAAAACAAAGTCATGTCAAAGCAGGGGCAAAGGCATGGAAAGGCAAGGCAAGACAATGTGGGACAACCAAGAATAATTGATGTGGGCAGATTTGATCAAGTTGGGGGCGACTTGACACAAACGGGCAACTGTGGCAGCGTTCGTGTGCGGCTAAGTCAAGGAGCGGCAAACTGTGGACATGGCATTGGGGCGGAGCAGTGTCAAAGGCAAGACTGGGCACAATGCCAGCCTTGGGCATGCAGCAGTTGGGCAAAGCAGGCACATGCTGTGCACAAGCAGCAGCTCAAAAACGTGTGCAAGGCACATGAGAGGCAGTTGGCGGTTACAACCACCTCCAAAACGTGGGTGATCATGGGCTAAAGAAGTGGGCACGTTTTTGTATCATGTTTTAGTGTTTGCCCATCAGTTGGGGCTTGTCAACTGAATGTTTTGAACCTGCCAAATGTAATTGGGCAGCCTGCACTATAAATAGGTGCACAAGGCTGTCCAATTTAAGGAGCAGAAACTTAGCTTGTGGCATTTGAGTTAGCCAAATTCATCTAAGTATATTTCCTAAGGGTGGGAAACTTGTTTTGGGGCAGGGGACTAGGGAGTTCTTTTGTCTTGGCCATAGGGTTGTCTTCTTGGTGTTCTTGTATTCACTCATTAATACAAGTTGGGGAGAAATTCCTGTAATTCTCGTGTGTGCCTTTACTTTATTTTGCTGCCTAAATTTGCCTAAGTCCAAAACGTTCCTAAATAATTCTAAGTGTTGGAAAGGCTGAGGTCAAGGCTGGGCTTGACTGCCGCACAAGGGCGAAACCTCGGACGGAATTCGGGTGACATAAAATAGCCCTGTGACACCAAGTATATTATAGTCATTCATGGCAAGAAATCTTTAACCCCATAATATTTAGACAGATAATAGGACATACTTCTCAGAGGGGAAAGATATTAGACTTTCAATACTCCATGATGATAAAGTGATGGCATATAAATGTCAATCTCAGAATTTAAGAATTTACTCATCATGAATATGAGAAAGGGCAGCCACAACAAAGAGCAGAAATCCAAGATAATAGAGCTAAAAGATTCAAGATAAACCATAACATGTCACTATCACAATCTTTCAATTATAAAGAGTCAACTCTAAAATAACAAAACTCTTTGTTTACTTCGATATAAGTTAAAGTCCCAATTTTACATAGGAAATACTTCAATGTAGCATCCCTATCAGAGTAAAGTCAGTTAAAGTATATGTTCTTCAGCAATTAATCATAATCCAGAATGGCATTATTCCTCTAGAAATTAGAACAAATATAGTACTTCCTCCGTTTACTTTTACTTGGTACGTTTTGACTTTTCACGTCTCTTAAGAAATGATAAATAAAGTGTATAATTTACCATGATACCCATATTAATTAATGCATATTTTATTGGATTTGAGAAAATGATTTGAAATTAGTACTCCCTCCGGTCCACAATAAGTGACAAGTTTGCTTTTTTATTTTGGTCCAAAATAAGTGTCCATTTATATAATCAAGAACGAATTCAATTTGTTTTTACAAAACAACCCTTATGTACATATCCCTAAAAAGTTTTCTTACTCCTCACATTAAATAGTTAATTAAGTGTAGTTTAGTCATATCAGGTATTTTTGTATAGAATTTAATACTCCATCCGGTTCACAATAAGTGACTAGTTTCTTTTTAGCACGCTCATTAAGAACATACAAAATTCTATACAAAAATACTTATTATTACTAAACTACCCCTAATTAAATATTTAATGTGAGGAGCAAGAATACTTTTTAGGGATATGTACATAGGAGTTATTTTGTAAAAACAAATTGAATTCTTTCTTGATTACTTAACTGAACACTTATTTTGTACCAAAATGAAAAAGGAAGCTGGTCACTTATTGTGAACCGGATGGAGTATTAAATTCTATACAAAAATACTTATTATTACTAAACTACCCCTAATTAAATATTTAAGGTGAGGAGCAAGAATACTTTTTAGGGATAGGTACATAGGAGTTATTTTGTAAAAACAAATTGAATTCTTTCTTGATTACTTAACTGAACACTTATTTTGAACCAAAATGAAAAAGGAAACTGGTCACTTATTGTGAACCGGAGGGAGTATTTTCTTAATGGGTGTACTAAAAGTAAATTGATCACTTATTGTGAACCGGAGGAAGTAATGAATATTGTGGGTATAAAAGAAAAAATAATTATCTTCTTTTAAATGCATAAAATAACAAATAAAAAATAAAACTCTATTTTTAATATTCAAGAAGAATATGTCGGGTCCACTTTTTCCCCATACTTCTGCGCATTACAAATCAGAATCAAGATTTGTAAGTATATAAATTAATTAAGGGCCCCATCTTTCTATTAATGGATCCCCACATTGGAAATTAGCAAGTAGCATCAGGTACTTTGGGAAATGATTTACTCATATTAAAATGAACCCCAGCATTTCCAACACAAAGCTGACCATGGATGTTTGATTATTAATAATAGATCTAATCTAACGATGACACCTTCTTTTCTTCTTTTTATTCCAATTATACAACTTTAAAAAATAAAAGTTTATTCTCCCGGTTGAGATACATTATTCTATTCTTTGAATTAAATCCTGTAAAATAATTTAGGATACAATATTTATGCATGAACGAACAAGACCACTCGTGCAAGTAACAAATACCCCCATTATTTCAGAAAGATACAACTTTTTTTATGCCATTAGTAAGAGATTAATTGGTCGACGCTGCTTTACAAACGGCCAATGTAAATTATATAGGATTCTAAGGAGAAAAGCGGCCGAAATGAGGATGTTAAGATGGATGTGTGGACACACTAGACTAGAAGATTTGTAATGAAGATATTGGGGAGAAGGTGGGTATGACTTCCATGGACGACAAGATGCGGGAAGCGAGGCTTGGGTGATTTGGGCATATGCAGAGGAGGAACATAGATGCCCCGGTCAAGAGGTGAAAACGGTCGGCTTTGACAGGTATGAGGAGAGGTAGAGAGCAACCTAAGAAATATTGGGGCGAGGTAATCAGGCAGGACATGACGCAACTTCAGATTTCCGAGGACATGACCCTGGATAGGGGGATGTGGAGGTCGAGCATTAGGGTTGTAGGCTAGGGGGTAATTGAGCGTTTTTCTTCATGTTTTGGCTAGTCTGATAGTGTTTTATATAGGACTGCTAGCGGTTGTTGTTTCATCACACTTTTTATTTTTTGTTTATATTTTTTACTTTTATTTTTATTTTTTATTATTGCCATAAATATTGTCTTTCTCACCTTATTTGTTGTCTTTCACGGTGCTGATCTTCTGTGTATGTTTTCTGTTGTCGTTATAGATCTTTTGTCTTTGAGCCGAGCGTCTTTCGAAAACAACTTCTTTATCCTCAGAGTTGGGGGTAAGATCTACATATACTCTATCCTCCCTAGACTTCACTAATAAGATTATTCCTGAGTAGTAGTTGTTATTGTTGTTTGCTGAGAAGGAAAGTGAGGATTTGAAAAGAAAAAGAAAAGTAGTGGACTGTAGAATAAGCTTTGAGTTGGCTAAGGGAGGAATAAAAAACAAAAAAAGGGAATAGCCGACCATCTTAAGAGAAGGGGATTCAAATTTTAGTACGTTAACCATGATGAATGTTATCCACTAAAACAAAAAGCTACCATTTTCACGTTATATGATTATAAAAAAGGTAAATAATACTTTTTCCTGTCCACTTCACTTAATTTTTGTCTTTATTTTGTGGTCAACAATAGTTAATTTTTTCAAATATCCGAAAGGAATGAACTTCTTTTTTCAAAGTAGCTTTTGGAGAAAAGAGTCTAGGAGTATTTGTTGTATTTTCACTGAATCAATTAAGGTTAATATAATCAATTTCATTGTTAATTAATACAAAAAGGTAAATTCAACAAAAAAAAAATCAATTAATTAGAATGGAGGGAGTAACAAAGATTAGGCATCACGTATCTCACTAAAATACAAACTTTAAAGTTAAATCCCAGTGGACTCAAGAAGGAGTTTTAGCTAGCGTTTTGGCTATAGATTCTCAAATTTGTTTTGAAAAATCTCATTTTGGTGAAGTAGATTTGAAGATGAAAATTTGTTTGGACATAAATTTTTAATATATATTTTACTTTTTTTTTTTTTGAAAAAACATGAAACATGACTTATACCCACAAGTTCTAAAAACTATCATAAATACCCAACGTTACTTTTATCAATATTCATTATATTTATCGCAAAACACAGTTTTGAACATAAATAAATTTAGTACAAAATTATCATTTTTATAATGAACTACATAATACACTATCAGATGACCGAGAAGACGAAGCATTGTTACAAAATAATAAATGATGAACTCTTTCATAAAATATAAAAGTTTAGGGCAATTTTTAAAAAATATAATAATGATATTTTGGGACAAAACCACCTCTGAGATTTGGGATAGAAATTTGCCAAAATATAAATAAATTGATCGCCAAATATGTATTTGTCAAAAAAGAATTCCTAATATATTTTAACAAAATTTATGATCAAACAAGTCCTTAGTTAGTTAGTTACTTGGAAATGGAGTATTTTACTAAAAGAAGAACTAGCAAAAAATCTAGAGTCAAAAGGAGAAACTGATCCACATCTACTTTCGGACAATGGTCAGTTTAGCTACCCTAATATACATATGCATAATAAATTGCAACATTGAATGTTTTACTTGTTTCCCCCCTTCATTGATGTACCACAGTAGTTCGTACCAGGTACAGCTGGTGAGCCTTTCACTTTTTACAAAGTAGCGTGCTGCTCTATCATTAAGGGACATTATTTTAATTTTTAATACAACTCCAAAAAAAAAAAAAAAAAAAAAAAAAAA
>ML549525.1:16668-27899 GCA_005239535.1 Nicotiana rustica
TTTTTTTTTATATTTGAAAATACTTATTCTTATATTTCTCAGTGACAGTTAATACAAAACTTTAATAGACACACAAGTGTTTGATATGCTTAAAACTACAAATTTCAAAAAAAATCTATAATTATATAAATACTATGACATATTTAAAATGATAAATCCAGAAAATATAATTTGTTTCTTAAGTTTCACAAGACAACTTGGAAGTTGGAGTTTCAATTCAGTTAGCCATGACCCTTGGAAGTTGGAGTTTTCTAGTTGTCAAACAATCTCTAGTCGCATTATATACGGACTTGTCAACTAGACCCAAGTTGTCCACATCCTAACAAAAGATATTGAAGACAAATTTCTGTTAATTAAGTTCACTCAAAAGTGAAGCTTGCATTTAAAGTAATCTTTACCGTTAATTAATCACCTTAGTTTACCTAATCAAAGCCACTTTATATTATAGTCTCCTACCTCTATATATACAGGTCCTGCAAGTACGAACTAGTCAGATAATAGATCATGGTTTTATTCTTCCCGACTTAAATAAAAAGCTATTAATTAACGCTAGATCAAATTATGACAAATCTACATGACACAACATCAAAAATCAAACTCAAAACACACATATGTGATACAAAGTACTTAACATGTCAAAAAAAGAAAAATAAAGAGATTTTATATGCATGTACCATATTGTAGGGTAGATATAGACAAAAACTACGTACCATTAGCGAGATCAAGGAGGAAATCCGCTGGATTCATGGGAAAAGATGGAGAAAATCCAACCGACTCGAAATAATTCATTGCTTCATTTCCTTTTCCAAAATACAAACACCTCCCTTCCGACAAAACCAGAACCGAGCTAAACATTTGAAAAACCCGGCTAGACGGCTGGTGAACCGACGTAATTATGGTCTTCCCCTTCTGCGCCAAGGACCCTAGCGTCGAAACCAACCGGTAAGCCGCTGTAGCATCCAAACCGGACGTCGGTTCATCCAGTATGAGTAAACTCGGGTTTATTAGCATTTCATGGGCTATGCTTACTCGTTTTCTTTCACCACCAGAGACCCCACGTATGAAGCTGTTCCCAATTATTGTATCCTCACATTTATTGAGTCCTAACTCGGTGATCACGGAGTCAGTCACAGCGATTTTGTCCATCCGGTTCAGCGAGCTAGGGAGCCGAAGCAGCGCGCAAAAAATTAGAGTTTCTCGAACCGTCAAGTGCGGGTAAAGAACGTCGTCTTGTGTGACGAATCCGGTTCGTTTTAAGACCGGTTTGCTGAGTTTCCGGTTATTCCCGAGGATTGTTCCGGTGTAGCCGTGTCCTTGGAGTCTTCCTGCAAGTCCATTTAGGAGCGTTGATTTTCCGCTCCCTGATGGTCCAAGAACGGCTAGGATTTCACCCGGTGAAACCATTCCTGTAATCCCGTTCAAGATTGTACGTTCTTGAGGAATCATGGCTGTTGGGTTCTCGATATCGGTTGAAGATGGTGTTGGCCCTCTTGAAAACATCTTTCTTAAGTTGTTGCTTCCCCCACTTGATTTGCTCTCAAGTTTTATCCTATAACTCACGTCCATGAACTGCAAATTGCCCAACAAAAAAAACATAATTAGTGTTTTATTTATAACACAAGTCAAGTTTACTTGAAGTCAAATGAGTCATTATTTTTCTCCACTTCAGTCTCCTACTATTTGACTCTGCCACTAGATTATATGTCCTTTTGAAATTCTATCGAGCTACACAAAATAATTCAAAGATTTTTGAAGAAAATAATAGTGATCAAGGAGGATTAAACTGTTAACTTAAGAAACCTTAAGACCTTTTTTACTACTATGTGGTTTTCCATAGAACATAGAAAAAATGAACAAAGATTATTGTGGCTATATATGTAAAGTGTTAGTTTACCTTCAGGGTGATAGGATAGGAAGACGAAGACATGAGAAAAGGGAAGTCACGAGAATGAGAAAACTGAGAGACTTTGTTTGTTTTATCTTCTTCTGTTAGTGTTGTTATTGTTACTGTTGTTGTAGTCTTCATTGTTGTTGTTTCTTTGCTTGAAACAGGCATTTGTTTTAGGTATCTTGAGACACTTTGTTTCTCTTCTTCTTTGAAGAGGAAAATGAGGAAAAGTTAAAAAGATTGAGAAAAAGTAATAAGTCGATGAGTATATATGGAGAGAAGAAAAGAGGGAAGAAGAAGGGAAGAGTTGGAATAGATGGAGAGGAACTAAGAGCACAAGCGGAGAAGCCCTATTTATTTGGTTTTGAGCAGTGAATGGTCGCCACATCATACTAGGTAGCCCATAGGGGGTGTGCTACGTGGCACTTGACTCTTATAACCAGCTGTACTACTTTCTTTCTATGTCTTTTGGGGTGGTTAAAGTGTGGTGTTGGGCGGAGCTAGAGACCAAGGCATGTAATATTCCGTCAATTTTGGTTTAAGTATTATTTTTATTTTTAAATATTTATTTAATACGTATAAATTATTAATTTATTTATAATTTTATACTTATAAATTTTAAATTCTGACTAGACTTTAAGTGGGTGAAGGAGACTGATGTGGTAAAGATAAAAGCGTATAAGTGAAAGTAAAAAGGCTTTCTTTCAATAGGTTCCATGAAAGTCGTACCCAAAATATTATTCAGCGCCGTTTCAGTCTTCCAAAATTGATATTTTATTATTTCTCTTTTTTTTTAGATAATATATCCTTCTCATCTCAAGTAAGAGAGAGATAAAAATGAAAGTACAAGAGGGGGTGAATTGTGCTCTATTAAAACTTGGTTGACTAAGTGTGAGTTTAATCGACTAGGTTTAACACATCAAAGAGTTAAAGTAGAGATGAACCAAGCAAACTGAAAGATAAACAAGATACAACAGTTTTTATACTGGTTCACTACCGGTGTGGTACTTACGTCTAGTTTCTCTTGGGTCACAAGCGTTCTCTTAGATCTTTGATAAAAGGTTACAATAGTGATGGTTTTAGTTCGTTCGACATCAACGATATTCAACAATAATAGTTTTTGTAATGTTGACACAACTCTCTTTTTGTGGTTTAACTCTTCCTATCTTTTATGACACTTGTAGACTCAAGAATATAGTCTTTGTACTAAGAACTAGAGAGACTTAGAAAACAGTTTGTGTAGTTGCGTGAGTCTTCTTCTTGAGATTGGCAGTCTTCTTATAGGAGAGTTTCAATAGTCTGCGGATTGATCTTGATTGAGGCACAGAATCCTCTAAGAGATATGATCCAAGGGGTGCCTCCGGATCTTACACTTGAGATGGGTTGGATTCGTTTATGCTCTTCCCCTTTCATGTCCACATTTCTTGGAGTGAGTTATTTGAGGCTTCGATTAGGTTGATCAATCTTCTAATATAGTCCTTGAGGTATGGCCTGATATTCTCGAGTTGCACTTGATATGTTTCCTTGTTGGACAACCTCGATGTCCTTTGATTGAGACTGAGACAGTAGGACTGATTTGGTTTCCTTTTTGATGGCTTGACTTCCTTTGATTTAGCATTGTCAAGTTCTCTTTGATCTCGTTTTCTTTTTTATGTACTTACTAGAAGGACTTTTCTTGAAGTGGTGCCTTGCTTCCTAACTTCTTGCAATCAAATAGATATAATTAGTTTTGCACTATTGCCAACATTGAAACTTAGATGTAACAATCTCCCACTTTTTGATGATGACAATAAAGAGAGAGTAAACAAAGTATACTTCCCTTTTCATAACTTGAAATGCATGTTCCCCATGAGTTGTTACTGTGGTTTACTTTTCAGAATTTTCTCCCCCTTTGACATCAATCAAAAGGGAAAAAAATGCAGACCGGAAAAACAAAATATAGTAGATAATAGACAGATAATATGCAAACTAGTTAGGGTAGCAGAAGTTATGCCTTCAGTAGAGGCATAGAGTGATGGTTCGTCGTACAAGCCATTACAAAAATAAGTCACAAAGCAAAAGCAAGCAAAAAGTTATTTTCAACACATACACGCTTTAGTTTATCCCCAAAAAGTACTTTAGGGTAGGGGTGTTCATAAAAATCCGAAAAACCGAACCAAACCGACAAAAAAAAACCGATACTTTTTGGTTTGGTTTGATTTTGGTTTTGAATTTTAAAAATTGATCAAATTTGGTTTGGTTTTTGTTTTAATCAAAAAATAATCGAACCAAACCGACTATAGGTAGCTATTTCAAATTTATTATTACTCCTATATATGTGTATAATTTTTATACAAAGTTTCAAAAAATTTATGGTGAATGTTAATCGTTTGCACTTTTAGTACAATTCTTTACCTTTATATTCTAGTTTGATTGGTAGTTTTTTTTTTGTTAAGTGTAAGAATCCATTTCATGTATAAAAAAAATATTTTTAATTGAGTCCTTAAATTATTCATCACTATTTGATTCAATTATCATCAATATATTTTAGTAAATAATAGATTTCTCAAAGGACAATTGATTTGATAGTGTCACGTTGAAAATGTGGTTGCCGGAATATGTGTGTGGTAGTGTATGTATTATATGTAAGAAAAAACCGACAAATAACCGAAAAAACCGAAAACCAACATAAACCGAATCGAGAAAAAACCGACTTAATTGGTTTGGTTTGGTTCTAATATTTGAAAAATTAACTTACTTGGTTTGGTTTCTTTTTAGGGAAAAACCGATCCAAACCGAACCATGAACACCCCTACTTTAGGGTATTGATCACTTTGGTGCAGAAGGAGTCATAGGAGGTTACAACTTCTTTGGTGAGTTTTTCCATCTTTTCTGCCAAGGAGTTGAATGCCCTGATTCCTTGCCTCCGCGTGGCTCCCATGTCTATCATGAGCTTGGCCACATTTGTACTTGTTTTCTTGGTGACTTCCTTGATTTTTGTGATGACCCAAAGGGTCATTTTATGAAAACAGACATAATTCTAGGCTTACTAGTCCTAAAAAGACTAATTTTAATTACCTCAATTTGTGTGGGCAGTCCGGGCGTGAAACCGGAAAGCTTTTATGTGGAAATATGAGAGATAGTAACTTCTAGAGTTAAAATTTGGTTTTAGTTGTCTTTAGTCAACATTTTCGGTAAACGGACCAGAATCTGCGTTCCGACGATCCCGGGAGGTCCGTAGTAAAATATGGGACTTGGGCGTATGCCCAGAATTGAATTCCGAGGTCCCTAGCCTTAGATAATAATTTTTGAAGAAAATTGTTGTGCTGGTTTTTAAAGGAAATAAAGAAATGAATTAATGTTTGAACTCGTTGGTATCGGGATTGTATTTTAGTTACGGAGCCCGGTACAAGTTTGTTATGATATTTAAGTCCTATATGTGAAATTTGGTGAGAATCAGAATTGATTTGACGTGATTTGGACGCCTGGTTGAAAAGTTAGAAAATTTGAGTGTTCTTGAGAAAATTATGAGTTTTGAGGTTAAATTTGTAGTTTTTGATGTTATTTTGATGATTTGATCGCACGAGCAAGTCCGTATGATATTTTTAGACTTGCGTGCATGTTTGGTTTGGAGCCCCGGGGGCTTGGGTGAGTTTCAGATAAGTTTAGGCTATGTTGTGCTTGTTTTTTATGCTTCATCGTCGTTTCTTCAAGCATAAATGATACCACATTAAGAAAATAAACTCCAAATTCAGTTTTTATTGAACCATTAGATCCGTATCGTAATCATGGAGCCATAGGAAAAAGAATCATCAAATTTGGACATTGTATGAGGAAGTTATGCTCATATTCGTGCCGGGAAAACAATTTTGGTTTTTGGTGTGCCCAGTTCGCAAATGCAAACTTTTTGTCGCACATGCGAATTTTTCCCAGCCTTTCCTTGTTCGCAATTGCGAAGGGTTTCTTCGCTTTTGCGAGGGTCGTAAATGCGAACCATGGGTCGCAAATGCGACATTGTTAAGTGAGATTTTAGACGGGATTTTCACCCATTTTTCAATTTTCTCAAACCCTAAACCTCCATAGGCGATTTTCCAAAGACCCAAACTTCTCCAAAACATTGGTAAGTGATCTCTAATTAGTTTCTTTCAATTCCTAACAACTTTTAACAAGATTACAACAAAAAATCTAGTGTTTTTATGGTAAAAATTGAGTTTTTGGGTAGAACTTAGGAATTTCAAAATTTGGGGAATTAGGCCTCGAATTGAGGTCGGATTCCAATACCAATTGTATATCCGGGCTCGGGGGAGAATGGGTAAACGGGTTTTGGTCCGAACTTTCAGTTTAGACCAAGCGGGTCCAGGGCCGATTTTTGAATTTGAATAGGAAAACTTAGGAAAATCATTATTTTTCAATAAAGATGATTCCTTTAGGCTATGATTGATAACATTGAACAAATTGTGATTAGATTCGAGCGGATTAGAAGAAAATTCTAAAGGAAAGGCAGTACTAGAGCAGTGAAGTGCTTGTTAGATCGAGGTAAGTGATTGGTTTAACCATGACTTGAGGGAATAGTAATCCCCAACTTGATTGTTATGTGAAATTGCTTGTGTGTAGTGTATAGATGAGGTTACGAGTACCTATACACTACTAAATGGTTGTTTAACATGATCCCTTATCCGTTTCCCATTTATTTGCTTCCCGTTTTAACTGTTTTATGATTGTTGAGGTTTACATGGCAAATTGTTTTCATTAGATTATTGCCAAGTATTGTTGCAAGTGTGTTAAAAGTGGTGGTTGTTCCCTTGATTTGGTTATGGTACTTAAAGTTTGAGCTGGATGACAGCATTACGATATTTACATATATTCTGGTTGGTTTTATTATGAAATAATATTGGATACGGCTTATGAGCTATACTGTTTTCTGTTTACAATTGTTGAGATAAAAGTGTTGTGAAAGGCTTGGCCTGGATTGTGAAAGTTTTTATAAATAAATAAATAGATATGATATGTCTGGTGCGAGTGGGTTGCACGCCGCAACAATGATAGTGATAAGGGTGGACAGGTAGTAATGGGCTGCACGCCGAAACAATGATAGTGATAAGGGTGGACATGTGGGATCAGGTTGCACGCCGCAACAATGATAGTGATAAGGGTGGACACTTATGTTTTACTGGATTTCAAAAAAATGTTTTGCTGGTTTTTGGAACTTAAGGATTTGAAACGTACAGATTTGAAAACTTACTGTCTTACTCTATTATTTTTCGTATTTCATACTTACTTCTATTTTGAAAGTCAATACTTTGGAAATCTATGTGAGATTTTGGTTACAGCTGAGGCCTGGAATAGGCGACTGAGTTATTTTACTTATTGTTGCAGTTTATCTTTCTTGTTTGTGTAGAATTGTTTTCTTCCTTTTTTATATATTGTTACAGGTTAAGTTATAACTGCCCCGCCTTAGCCTCGTCACTACTTCGTCGAGGTTAGGCTCGACACTTACTTAGTAGCGGGCATCCATCATTCGGAGACACGAGATATATCTGCCGGCGTTCGCAGATCCCTGAAGTCTTCTCTTAGTTCATAGAGACTGTTTTATTTTTCTCAAAACATATATATTATTTTCTTTCAACCCATTATTTGTAGTATTATTAGAAGTTCATGAACCGTGACACCAGACCCTGGGGTAGTCTCATAGTTATATGATTAGTTCGAGGCTAGGGTTAATTATTAGTGCATTATTTTATTTATGAAGTTATCCACTGGTTCCAACCATCACATAACTACCCATTCGTTCTATTATAATATTTCACAGATCAATAGCGAACAACAAAACAAAGTATAAAATAATTTCTTTAAGTCTTTACATCCCCATGATAATCTAACAGTCTACGCAAACCTCCCAAGACTGGAGTCAACATGGTCACGAGCATCTAAGAAATAAAACTAACTCTGCTAATGTCTTAAACAATGTCTATGAAATAAATACTATTACTAATAAAGGAAGGGAAATGGAGAAGCTGCGGACGTTGGGCAGCTACCTCGAAATCCCGTAAAGCTGCTGCTAACGAACAAAGATGGCTACTGCTCTGCACTAGTACATGGATCTGCACACAGGGGTGCATGGAGTAATGATGAGTACACCAACTTAGTAGTAATGAAAATAAATCACAGTCTGAAGTATATGAAACACACAACACAAAACACCAATCCACAAACAGTAAAACATCAAGTCTCAATACAGTATACATAAGTTCGAAAACCAATTCCCAGAAAAATCCTTTGAAACAAGTATATTTTCGAATATTTCTCAATAAAACGCTCAGTAAAATCTGTTTGAAAAATGAAGTGAATCATAGTCAAAAACTCAGTAAAATATCATCATAAATCTGCCCCTCGGGCCATAATCATCTCTCATAACATTTCCCTCAGCACCTCACCATCACTCAGTATCAGCCCAGCGGGAAACCTCACAGTCACTCAGTATCAGCCCAGCGGGAAACCTCACAGTCACTCAGTATCAGCCCCGCGGGCAATCACTCGCACTCAGTAGGTACCTGCGCTCACTGGGGGTGTGTACAGACTCCGGAGGGGCTCCTACAGCCCAAGCGCTATAACAAGCCACATCATGGCATAAATCACTCACAATATTGGCCCTCGGCCTCTCTCGTATCATAACATCCTCACAATATTAGCCCACAGCCTCACTCAATCAGACACTCTCAACATGCCACTCGAGCCACAAATATACCGGGTTCTCGACCCAAAAACAGTGTTTTATTTTCAATAAATAATATCGAAATCTCTGATTGTCAAAACAATCATCAATAAAAGACTGAGTGAAAATAATAACGTATCAAGTGAGGAAAATAGTAAAAACAGCGCCAAGGGGTAAACAGATCGGCACTAGGCCCCAAACATGGCTTACAACCCAAATCATATCAAAATATATCAATACTATTAAGCATAGGCTTAAGAATCGGTTTCGCAACTCAATAGTTGCCCAAAAAAAGGGATATATTTCAGAATTTCCAATCTTTGCATTCCAAAATCCGTGAAAGGATGCAAGGTCCGGGGTTTCATACCCTCAGGACAGGATTTAAAGACATTACTTACCTCAAACTCGCCCGAAAAGCTACTCTGCGACCCTCTTGCCTCTCGTATCAACTTCCGAGTGCTTCAAATCTACCAAGTTCAGATTTTCATCATCAAATTATGCTAAAGGAATGAATCCCAATTGAAAAACACCAATTCTAGCACAAAACCCGAAATTAGCCAAAACCCGACCCCCGGGCCCGCGTCTCGCAACTCGACAAATTTTATACGAAACTGTTCTTCATCTTCTCACGAGTCTGTACATATAAAGAAAGCTAAAATCAGAGTTCGTTTGACCCCTCAAATCATTCCCTAAAGGTCTCATATTCTCAAGCCCTAACTCCATCTTTTCTACTGATTTTCATGAATTAAACACTGATATTTTTTTCCTTAATCACCTAAAATCGAGTTTTAGGGTTCAAAATACTTACCTCAATGAAGAACGATGATTTCCCCTCTTCAAAATCGCCTCCAAGCTCTTTTCCCGTACAAAAATGGTGAAAAGGTGAGTATTGGTTGCAGAGGGTTTATTTTTATACTGTCCAGGGATTTCTTCACTGCGATCGCGGGACCATTCACGCGATCGCGAAGGGAAAACCCACTAACCCTCAAAAGACTCCACGCGATCGCAGACCTACACACGCGATCGCGATACAACAAGTCCTAACTACACGCGATCGCGAACCTACACACGCGATCGCGAAGAACAAATGGACCCCCTCTCCTCACGCGCCTATAACCCTACGCGATCACATGAAGATCCACGCGACCGCACTGCTCAAACCTACCAAACTATGCGATCGCAGACACACTTACGCGATCGCATAGAACAACTTTACCTGCCTCCCACTTACTCTACTTGATCGCAGCAATTGCTACGCGACCGCGGTGAACAAACCACTGTTGCGCTAACACCAGAAAAACATTAGACTTTGCTAAGGCCAAAGTGCCCGTTAACCACCCAAAATTAATCCCGAGCCCCTCGGGACCCCAACCAAATTTACCAACACATCTTAAATGATCATTCAAACTTAGTTGCACTCTCAAAATACTAAATATAACCTCGAAACACCAAAATCACATCGAATTAAAGCCTAAGAACTTTGATATTTCTAAATTTTACCAACGATGCTGAAACTATCCAAAACAACTCTGATTGAACTGAAATTTTGCAGACATATCCAAAATGACATTACGAACCTATTCCAACTTCCAGAATTCCATTCCGACCCCGATAGCCTATTTTCCACTGCCGACCGGAAATCGCCAAAAACTAACTTTCGCCAATTCAAGCCTAATTCTACACTGGACATCACAAAATTATTTAGAACACACTCCTAAGTCCCAAATCACCTAAAGAAGCTATCCGAGTCAAAAAATCCACATTCCGAGGTCGTTTACCAAGAATTCAACTCTTAGTTGGCTTTTCCAACTTTAAGACTATTTTTAAAGACTAAGTGGCTAAACTCTCACTACAACCATTTCGATTTCAAGCCTACCAACTCTAACACATCAATAACAGTATAACCAGCCTATGACAAGTCAATAACAGTAGTTATAATGCAGGTTCTACGTAACGACAGACCGGGTCGTTACAGAAAGGTACCAAATCAACCTTCATAACTTCAAGAATATGTGAGATAAGAAACACATAGGGTAAACAAGAAGTAGAAGAGGATATATTCATGATACTTTGAAGCATATACTGACGAATTCACACAATCAAGCAAGTCTTTTATTGTTCATAAGACAATAAAGAACAAAAATATCTCTGGTAGACAAAGTGCTGAGGGACCCAGTTCTAGGAAGTAAAGTTGTGGCTATCATGTGGACCAAAGCACGGTGTTCAAACTTGATATTTTTAGGACCAATATCAGGAAGATTATCATACAGGAAGTCTTTTGCCTCTTCTAAGGAAACTTCAAAATCTTTTGGACAGGAAGTTTGCACAAAAATATCATACTCGTTAAACTTAACAGAAAATATCTTCTCAAATTGATAAGAATCAAGATCTATTCGAGTGCCTAAAACCATGGACTCCAAGTCATCTTTATCATTAACAAACAGATTGGCATAGAGTATTCTCACAGGCTCTTTATACACAGAATTTCCAATAGTATTGAACAAAGAAGAAAGGCGTTGAAAGTCAAAAATAGCAATCACATCACAATGCACGCACGCACGCACGCACACACACACACACACACACACACACACACACACACACATATATATATATATATATATATATATATATATATATATATATATATCA
>ML549525.1:31290-44326 GCA_005239535.1 Nicotiana rustica
TATAAAAAGGATTTTCACAATTTAAGTCAAAGCCTTTCACAATATTTATGTCTCAACAATTATAAACAGAACAAGTTTCACTTTAAATAAAAGTAAGAGCAGAATATGAAATAATGACAATAAAACAATGAGTGTTCCAGCCTTTATTTTATAAACAGTAAAACATGAATATTCTCCCTTATTGCTCCTTGTTTCGGCGTGCAACCCGATCCCACCTGTCCACCCTTATTGCTCCTCCCTATATTTATATCACCCTTATTTCTCTTGTTGCGGCCTGCAACACGATCCCACCTGTCCACCCTCATTACTCCTTGTTGTGGCGTACAACCCGCTCCCACCAGAAAAATCACATTTCATTTCTTTATTTATAATAAAGTTTCACAAATAAGATTCCAAGACTTTCACAATACTTAAATCTCAATTATCATAAATAGGAAACTGTACTATTCAGAAACTTTACCAATTATCACTACACAGCGAAACCAACTGAAATGTATAATGTAACACTGACGACCAGCTCAACCAGATGTACCACAATGTGACTAAGGAACAAGTAACACTTTCGAAATACTTGAAACAATATTTAACAACAAGTTGACGAACTATGTAGACATGGAGGCATCAATGATCATAAAACAATTAAACTAGGGATCAATTAAATTGGAAACGGGGAAGGGATCATGCTTAACAGACAATTTGGTGGTTCATAGATACTCATCACCTCACCTATACACCACACACATGCAAATTCACATAGCAATTAAGTTGGGGATTCCTATTCCCTCAAGTCAAGGTTAAACCAAGCGCTTACCTCAATTTCGCAGGCTACTCACAGCTCAATTATAACTTTTCCTTTAGAATCTTGCTCTAACTTGCTCGAATCTAATCATAATTAACTCAATATCATTAATTAAGTCTATAGGAACTAACTTTATTGAAAATTATAATTTTTCCTATATTTTCTCAAAAACAGTGAAAACCCGACCCCGGGCCCGCTTGGTCTAAACTCGGTGTTCGGACCAAATTACGTTTACCCATTCGCCCACGAACCCAAATATACAATTAGTTTTGAAATCCGACCTCAATTCGAGGTAAATATTCGATTTACAAAATTCCTTAATTCTACCCGAACCCTCAATTTTTACCATGAAAATTCTTAGTTTTTTATTTAGAAGTGATGAAAAACAATGAGTAATTGAAAGAGTAAAGCTTAAAATTGATTTCCTATGAATTGGGGATGATATTTGGTGAAGAAATTCGTTCCTAGGGCTGCGGGGTTCGGAAATTTGAAGAAGAAGAAGAAGTCTGTCCGTTTAATATATATTTTTCTGCCAGCTATTCTGCCTCGTTTCTCATGTCAAACGATCCCGAAACTCAATTTTTATATGTCCAATGGATTCCTGGTGAAATTCTATTTAAGTTAGGCTTTTGAATCACTCAATTTGACCTTATAATGAATGAGATATGTATGTTTTAATATTTGCAACTAGTGCAGATTTTTAATACGCCGTCAGTGATAAATTCGTAATTAACCTGACAAATCTGGCAACCTAAGTAAAATGACCATAAAATCCTCACACGATGTCCAAATTCGATGATCCTTTTTGCTACAGGTCCGTAGTTACAATACAGATCTAATACTTCATACAAACTAGAAATCGTAGCTCATTTGTTTAATATGATATCATTTATGCTTGAAGAAACGACGCCGAAGCATAAGAAAGAACGAGCGCAACACAACCCAAACCTATTTGAAACTCACCCGAGCCCTCGGTGCTCTGAGCCAAATATGCACGCAAGTCTAAAAGCATCATACAGACTTGCTCGTGCGATCAAATCATGAAAATAACATGTAAAACTATGAATTAAACCTCAGGACTCATCATTTTCAACAAGAACACTTAAAGTTCATAACTTTTCAACCGAATGTTCGAATTACGTCAAACGAACTCCGTTTTTTACCAAACTTCACAGTAAACCTTTAAATACTATAACAAATTTGTACCGAGATCCAGAACCAAAATACGGGCCCGATACCAATGGTTTCAAATATTAATTCTTTTCTTTATTTCATTAATATTTCAGCAAAACAATTTCTTTCAAAATTAATTTCTAAGGCTTGGGACCTCGGAATTCATTTCTGGGCATACTCCTAAGTTCCATATTTTACTGCGGACCTCCCGGGATAGTCGGAACACAGATACGAGTCCGTTTACTTAAAATATTGACCAAAGTCAACTATAATTAAATTTAAATTCTAGAAATCACTATTTTCATATTTTCACATAAAAGCTTTCCGGTTTCACGCTTGGACTGCGCACGTAAATTAAGGTATTTAAAATTAGTTTTTTATGGCTATTAAACCTAGAACAGAGTCTAAATTCATAAAATGATCCCTTGGGTCATCACAGTACTTTAGACACGTATAAGGAAATATCTCCTAATGATTCTAGGCAATCTTCCAAGATCCTACAAAATCCTAATACAAATATATCTCCTAAGGCATACCAAGACATGGATACACAACCTAACCCTAGCATGGACCCCTTAAACCCTTCTAGTGCCGTGTCTAACCCCCTCCAATCGTGCTTCACACTTGTCTCAAAAACCTTCTAATGATGGCCAAATGGCAAAAGGTATGCAACACGTGCCTATTGAGTCCCATGCAAAATCTTGTATTATATCCCCTACGCTAGCCCAATCTAATTGCATGCAATTAGACACAATCATCCCATCTTTCCAAACCACGCATATTTTAGTTAACAACAAACTTAGTGAAAATGCCCAGACTCCCTCTATACAACCGAAGGAGATACCGGCTTATCCAAATCCCTCGTCAACATCATCCATCCAACATGAACAATCTTCCACCACTACCCCAACGCATCTAGAATCCTCCTATAATATTTGTTCAACCTCCGCTATCTTAAGACCACCATTCCATGTCCTGGATAGATATAGGTCTAATGGGGAGGGGTCTAGTATTCAATACCACGATCAATGGACATGAAAGTGTCATCTTGATTCAGAATCCGAGGTACATAGCACAACTAGTGGCAAAGGGACTCCACCTTGCCATGAACAACTATTGGAACCATGTGTGGGTGAACAACATTTTGCAACCACTTGCACCACATCTGAATCAAAATCTAGTAGAGGATATGAGAGCTCACTGGAACCTCCCTCCTCACTTCAGTCCTGTTCCCATTGTAACACCCTGTAAATTCGGCTTAGGTATGAATGAGTTAAAGGAGTAGTAAGGTTATATTATTAACATATGAAGTCCTATAGGGATGATTATGGGAGAAAATAGTTGTTTCAAAATCAAGATGGAAAGTGAGGTGCATAAAATTCGACAAAATCGACTAAGTTTGCAGAAGATCCGTCTTCCAGCGGTGTTTAGTAAAACTGTGTAAGGAATCTTAAAAACCACAAAGCATGAAAGTTGTAGGCATTCGACATAGCTTTCCAACGATATATTATGGATCCGAACAGACATCTGTGCAAAACGTTATGCCCGTTTTATAGAACACTACGCCATATGCGCGCCCACTAGCGCGACCACTAGTGCGCCCGCGCTAATGTGGTTTCGTTCTTTCCATTTAACGCGGCCAGTAGCGCGGGTTGGGAATCCAGGTGCGTGGGGGCACTAGTGGGGGGTTATTTTAAAGCTCTACTTCGTCCCCCACACTCCCAAAACACAAAAGAATGCTCTAGGAAGGAAAACTCTCAAAAACCTAACTCTTTAAAGGTCCCTCCATCATCCAAGGTAATTTCTAATGGTGATTTCAAGATTATTTCAATTCTCCAACATCTTATTAACATGGGTAAACCCTCCATATCATTAGATATTCGATTGGGACATCGTTGTTGAGAGATGGAACACTAGAACTCGAATTCAAGGGGATTGAAATTCAAAGAGGTAATGTCTTCACCCTCTAATTGATTCTAACATTGGTTTAATAATTATAAACCCTAGTTCATGAGATATGAGTTGATGGGTTTGATAGAAAATCATGAACGGTTATAGGTTGGCTGTGTTCATTATTTGTTATTGGTTAATGGTGTTGTTTACCTTATGGGTGAGAAAGAATAATGTAGATTATAACTATTTGAGACTCTAGAATTTATCTAGGAGCAAAAGAATGGGTTATTGGGTATAGAAACACCATTAATAAGGGCTATGAAGCTTTATGCCACCAAGTGTTTGATAAAATGCCTAAGTTACCAAAACATGGCTATTGTATCTAATATGGAATCCCTTTGACTTGCATTGATATAGATTAAAGTTGAAAGGGTTGGAAAACATTATATTACGCTCAAGAGCAGGAAGTTAAGGTATGTGAGGCTAACTCTCTATGTTTGGGAATGTTATTGATTCTCCCTACAATACGTTTCTTTTACGACGTTACTAATTGCCTCAGAATATAGTTAAGCCTAGTTCCTTGAATAGTTGCATAACTTCTATTCTCTAGTTTCATAACTCGTTCATGACTTTCATTCTGAACATTGTGAGCTCAGTTCGTATTCAATATAGACTTGGGTTTGATGTCCCTGAGTCTCAGTATAGCTTACTTAGCAATTCATAAACAATTGAAGCTTCGGTGTTCATAATCAGTTCAAGAATACATGTCTCAGTCTAGTCCTATTCAGTATTCCATTATTATGTAACTCAGTGTAATTCAGCATTTCAGTATCATGTGTTGCAGTATGATTCTCAGTTCCTGGTTTTAAATTCCTGAATGTTGAACACTTGTATTTGGGACTGATGCCACAATTTATATGCTTTATGCATCTTTGGGCCTGAGGTCGCAGTTATGTATACGTATACTTGGTCCCGAGGCCGCAGTTTTTGCACACATATATATTGGGCCTAAGGCCAGAGTTCAATATTCAGATAAACAGGTTGTTCATCATTCAGAAGAGGGAGTATTCATATCCTTACTTCCTTTGTTCAGTTCATTTATCAGTTATCAGTTCAGTTATCAGCTATCCGTTCAGTTATCAGTTATCAGTTCAGTTATCATTTCATTTATCAGTTATCAGTTTAGTTATCAGCTATCAGTTCAGTTATCGGTTATTAGTTATCATTTCATTTATCAGTTATCATTTCAGTTATCAGCTTAGTTTCAGTTTCAGCATTTATAATTCTTTCTTTCCAGTACAATTTAAATGTACTGACGTCACTTTTGCCCGGGACCTGCATCTCACGATGCAGGTAATGATTTACAAGTTGACGATTCAGAGCACTAGGATTCCCGTACCAGCTATTTGGTGATCCCTAGTTCTTTCGGGGCATTATCGTTACCTTACAGTCTTCAGTATTTTCAGACAGTCAATGTTTTCAGTACTTCATTAGAGGCTTCATAGACTAGAGTAACAGTTAGACAGAGTCACAAGCTTTCATATTAAGCCATGTTGGCTATAAATATGTTTCAGAATTGTATTAGTATTTCCGCACTTTGCTTTATATCGTCCAGACTTTCAGTATATCAACATGTGTTAGTTTATGTTCCGCATTCAGTATGTTATGATATCACATGTTGATTCAGCCAGCCAGTTGGTTCGCTCGGTCACATGAAGTCAGGCACCGAGTGCCGTGTTACATCCAGGCTCAGGTTCGGGGCGTGACACCCATCCTCCCCCAAAATTTAGGTCTGGACCTCCCATTTTTCCCTCCGGAAGCTCTAACGGCCCTCAACCCCATCTTGATACCCTGGGAGGCTCCACACCAAGCACCACCACCTCAACCTCAACAACAACCATAGGATGTGAACATGCAAATGCCAATGGATGAGCTGAATCCCAACCCACCAGTAGTTCCAAATCGAGGCAATCCACTAGAAGAAGAACAGAACGAACCAATAGACTTAGTGGGGGAATCAAAGGAGGAATTGTCAAGCCTAGACGAGGTAAAAGTTTATCTATTCAAGGAAGAGATGGAGAAGAGGCACATACTGTTTTTCCCTCAAAATTTTCTCAAGTTCTCAATGGACATTCGTCCACCACACGACCCAACAATGGGCAACAAGCGATGATTCTAGTTCCCATGCAATTGATGTTAATACGATGAACCCTATAAATTTAATTATCTAGAATATAAGAGAGGGTAAAAATGAGTATTTTAGGAGAAATTTTAGAAACCTAATTATGCAACATCTCCCTAGTGTGGTGACACTGCTTGAGACAAGAATGCAATCACGCGGTTCTTTCCTTAATGATTTTGGGTTCTCTGACTTGATTTGTTACNCTCCCTAGTGTGGTGACACTGCTTGAGACAAGAATGCAATCACGCGGTTCTTTCCTTAATGATTTTGGGTTCTCTGAGTTGATTGAAGTTCTGGCGGATGGGCATAGTGGTGGGATGGTGGTTCTTTGGGATGATACTAAGGGTATTGTACATAGCTTTGTACGTAGGAACCAAGAGATACATGCAACAATTGAGGTACGTCCTATCAAATTTAAATGGTTATTCTCGTCAATATATGCTAGTACTAATTTTATTTCTAGAGATAGTATGTGGAATAATATTAGACAGATTTCTGATAGTTATCATGGTGCCTGGATTGTGGGAGGGATTTTAGCGACGTGTTTAAAGCTAATGAAACATTAGGAGGTAGATCTATAAATCGTAGGCGTGCTAGTAAGTTATTGGATAACCTCAGCTATTGTAATATTTTTTACCTTGGTTACAAGGGCAGTTAATTCACTTAGGCTAACAATCGCTTTAAGAATAATTCACTTATTATGGAACGACTTGATAAGGTATTTGGTAACGGCCAATGGGTCCAACTTTTCCCAGATACTACTATAACTCACCTTCCTATGACTCATTCGGACCATAATCCGCTACTTCTAAATCTTGTTCCTAAACATCAAAGTAACTTTCCCAAACCCTTTCGTCTTGAACCGTTTTGGTGTAAGGATCCTCAATTTAGGAATTTAGTAGCTACTGCTTGGGATGGTAACCAGTTTTTAACGGCCTCCTCTCCCTTTACATCCTTAGTCAGTAGTTGGAAAAATAATTCCTTTGGGAATCTACTAAGTAAGAAGAAAAAAATTCTAGCTAGGCTTAAGGTATCCAAAATTCCACTTCTTATTATTTTAGTCTTTTTCTCCAAAACCTTGAAGCCGAATTGAGAATTGAGTTCAATAACATCTTACAAATCGAGGAGGATTATTGGAAGTTACGCTCTAGACTTCAATGTCTCAATGATGGAGATGCCAATACAAAATTCTACCACATAATGGCCACAAAAAGGAGAAGGAAGAATAAGATTGTATACTTTAGGGATGAGAGTAATAATTGGATAGATGACCCACAAACCATCCTTAACCATGCTAGGAATTATCTTGATAACATATTCACGACCTCGCATACTATCAGTGACTGGAAATCCACTAGACAGGATCCCAAAAGTTTCAAAAAAATAGACATACTACCTTTAGATCATCCACTCACTCGTAGTTAAATTATCCAAGCTTGGTTTTCTTTTAAACCTTACAAAGCCCGGTTCCAGATGGGCTTCACCCTTTCTTCTTCAAAAATTATTGGAACATAATTGGGTACTCAGTCTTTCACAAGTGGTAAAATTCCGGATGGGATTAATGACACCTTTCTATGTCTCATTCCTAAAATCCTCAACGACAATAATTTGAAACGTTTTAGGCCGATTGGGTTATGTAACACCATTTGAAAATTAGTATTATTTTATTATGATATGATTTGGGCTGTAAGCCATGTTTGGGGCCTAGTGCCGAATTTACCCTTCGGGGGTTGTGTTTACCATATTTTCCTCACTGATATGTTATGATTTTACACTCTGTCTTTTCCTGATAAATTGTTTTGACACTCAGAGTATTTTGATACTATTTACTGAAAAATGAAACACTGTTTTGGGTCAAGAACCCGGTATGTTCATGGCCTAAGGGCGAATTGAGAGTGTCTGACTGAGCGAGGCTTTCAGGCCTATATTGTGAGGAGGCTTTCAGGCCTTATGAGAGAGGTGAGGAGGCTTTCAGGCCTTATGAGAGAGGTGAGGAGGCTTTCAGGCCTCAGGAGTGTGGTGAGGAGGCTTTCAGGCCTCAGGAGAGTGGTGAGGAGGTTTTCAGGCCTTATGTTATTATTGCGCTTGGGCTTTAGGATTCCCTCCGGAGTCTGTACACACCCCCAGTGAGCGCCGGTACTGATTGAGTGATGATGATTGCCCGCGGGGCTGATACTGAATGATGATTGATACTGAGTGATTGAGAGAATGCCTGAGGGGCAACTGTTACAAGAAAAATGATTTTGGCCCGAGGGGCAGATTTATGATAATTTTCTAAGTATTCGAACTATGATTTACTTCGTTTTCAAACTGGCTTTTACTGAGATAAACTGATATTTCACTTGTTTTCAAATGTTTTCTGCAAACTTATTTCGAACTTATTAATTGATGAATACTACATGGTGACTTGGTGTTTTTACTGGTTTTGTGGAATTGTGTATCTGCAATGTGTGTTTTATAATTCTCAGACTGTGATTTATTTTCATTACTACTGAGTTGGCGTACTCATAAAGCCTCCCTGTGCCTCTGTGCACAGATTCAGGTACCGATCTGGAGCAATAACTGTCTTGCTTATAGTTGCAGATTCACGGGATTTCGAGGTAGCTGTTCAGCGTCCACAACTTCTCCACTTCCCTCCCTTATTTAGGTTTAGCATTCGATTCGGAGACATATATTATATTTTTAGCAAAGTTAGACTTATTTATTCTTAGATGCTCATGACTATTGACTCCAGTTTTTGGGAGGTTTGTTAGACTATTATTGGGACGTTAAGACTTAACTATATTTTTTGATGTTATGGTTGCACGCTTAATATTAAATTGTGAACTGTTATAATCTAACAAAAGCGTAGTAATGTGATGGTTTGCTATCCTAGTTCCACGATAGGCGCCATCACGACCTGTTAGGATTTGGGGTCGTGAAAAGTTAGTATCAGAGCTCTAGGTTACATATGACTCAACGGTCATGAGCATGTTCAGTAGAGTCTTGCGGATCGATACGGAGACGTCTGTACTTATCTTCAAGAGGCTGCAGAACTTTTAGGAAACATCTCTATTTTCCTGAACTCTTTCGTGCCAATCTATTGATTCTTGAAATCTAAACTTACGTTGTTTCATTCTCTCACAGATGGTGAAGACACGCAAAACCGATTAGGGTGATCAGACACTAGCCAGACCCATAAGGGGTCGAGGTTGTGGTAGAGGTATGGGACCAGCCTAGGCAGCAGCTGGGGTAGTACCATAGGATCCCCTTATCGTTCAGGATCAGGTTCCCGCCGATGGCGCTCCGGCGGGACAGGCTTAGGCACCGGGAGTGTCAATTGTTATTCCGGGTCTTCAGGAGACCCTGGCTCAGATATTGACGGTGTGTTCCAGTTTAGCTCAGGCAGTTGCTATGTCCACTACTGCCACTGCAGCTCAGTCCGGGGGAGGCAATCAGACTCCAGCTGCCCGAAAACCTGAGCAGGTTGTACGGGGTATTCAGGCACCAGGAGCCCCAGTTCAGCCGGTTGCTCCAGCTCAGGATTTTGTAGTTCCAGCTATGCCCGAGGATGAGCAACGTAGACTGGAGAGGTTCAACAGACTTAAGCCTCCGACTTTCAGTGGCACAGAGGGTGAGGATGCCCAAGGTTTTCTGGATAAATGCCAGAGGATACTACGTACTGCGGGTATTTTGGAGACCAGTGGGGTCTCGTTTGTTACATTTCAGTTTGCGGGTGCTGCTTTTACTTGGTGGGAGTCATTCGAGAGGCGTAGGCCATTTGGTTCAACACCTCTCACCTGGCAGTAGTTCTCCACGATCTTTTGGGAGAAATATGTACCTCAGTCCCACAGAGAGGAGCGACATAGGCAGTTTGAGCAGCTGCGCCAGGGAGAATTATCAGTCACCAAGTACGAGATGAGGTTTTCTGAGTTGGCTAGACATGCTTCTGAGATTGTCCCTACTTACAAGGAGAGGATTAGGAGGTTCGTAGATGGTCTTACTTATCAGCTTCGGATCTTGATGACCAGAGAGAGAGTGTTTGGAGCTACATTTGAGCAGGTTGTTGACATTGTTCGGGACATTGAGTCGGTTCGTAGGCAATATCGTGAGGAGAGGGAGGTGAAGAGGCCCCGGGGATCAGGTAATTTTAGTGGTACTCCTCCTAGAGGGAAATTTCAGCCTAACAGAGGTCGTTCATTTAGACCTCCACAGCCAGTTCGTCCATCTTACAGTGGTGTATCATCGGGGTAGGGTCCTCATAATTCTCATAAGGGACGTTCATCTTTTAGTGCCCTTCCATCTCAGAGCTCCGCCCGAGCATCATCTTATCAGGGCTCTTCTATGCATGTTCCGTCTGGTGGTTATCAGGGTGAAAGAGGTTCTCGTCAAGTTTCATCTCCGGCTTCAGGTAGTTTTTATGAGTGCGGAAAGTTCGGACATGGGTGGAGGAAGTGTCCCCGTCATCCTAGTAGTTCATCTCAGCAGAGGGTTCACCCCACGACTTCAGCCCCAGTCACTTCACCACATACCCAGGCCGCTAGGGGTGGTGGTCAGGCAGCTAGAGGCCGCCGTAGAGGGGGAGGTCGAGCAGGTGAAGGTCAACCACGTATTTATGCACTTCCGACTAGGCCTGATGCTATGGCCTCAGATGCGGTGATTACAGGTACTATTTCAGTTTGTCACAGCGATGCTTTGGCTTTATTTGACCCTGGTTCCACGTACTCTTATGTCTCATCCTATTTTGCTCATTTTTTGTATATGCCCCGTGAGTCTCTAGTTACTTCTGTTCATGTTTCGACTCCGGTGAGTGATACTATTATTGTGGACCATGTGTATCGGTCGTGTCTTATATCTATTGGGGGTGTGGAGACCCGAGTGGACTTGATGTTACTAAGCATGGTCGATTTTGATGTAATTCTGGGCATGGATTGGTTATCCCCATGTCATGCTATTCTTGATTGTCACGCTAAGACCGTTACCTTAGCTATGCCCGGAGTTCCGAGAGTTGAGTGGAGGGGGTCTGTAGAGCATGTTCCTAGCAGAGTGATTTCTTATTTAAAGGCTCAGCGTATGGTTGAGAAAGGGTGTGAATCTTATCTTGCGTTTGTGAGGGACGTTAGTGGTGATACCCCATTTGTTGATTCTGTTCCCGTAGTCCGTGATTTTACGGATGTATTTCCTGCAAACCTGCCAGGCATGCCACCTGACAGGGATATTGATTTTGGTATTGACCTGGTGCCAGATACTCATCTTATCTCTATTCCACCTTACCGTATGGCCCCAGCAGAGTTGAAAGAATTAAAAGAGCAGCTTCAGGAGCTCTTAGATAAGGGGTTCATTCGGCCTAGTGTATCGCCTTGGGGTGCGCCGGTGTTGTTTGTGAAAAAGAAGGATGGTTCGATGCGCATGTGTATTTACTATAGACAGTTGAATAAGGTTACAGTGGAGAACCGTTATCCCTTGCCTCGTATTGATGACTTATTTGATCAACTTCAGGGAGCTAAGGTGTTCTCCAAGATTGACTTGAGGTCGGGGTATCATCAGTTAAAGATTCGGGATTCTGATATTCCAAAGATGACTTTCAGGACCAGATACGGTCATTATGAATTTCTGGTTATGTCATTTGGGCTGACCAACGCCCCAGGAGCGTTCATGCAATTGATGAACAGTGTGTTTCAGCCCTACCTTGATACTTTCGTTATTGTGTTCATTGATGACATCCTGGTTTTTTCTCGTAGCCAGGAAGAGCATGCTCACTACTTGAGAATCATGTTGCAGAGATTGAGGGAGGAGAAGATTTATGCAAAAATATCTAAGTGTGAGCTTTGTCTTGGTTCAATGGCTTTCTTGGGGCACGTGGTGTCTAGTGAGGGTATTCAGGTTGATCCGAAAAAGATTGAGGCGGTGCAGAGTTGGCCTAGACCGTCTTCAGCTATAGAAATTCGGAGTTTCCTCGGTTTGGCGGGTTACTACCGTCGCTTTGTGGAAGGATTCTCTTCTATTGCTTCCCCACTAACCATATTGATGCAGAAGGGTGTTCCATTAAGGTGGTCCGATGAGTGTGAGGAGAGCTTTCAGAAGTTCAAGTCAGCATTGACTACAACTCCGGTGTTGGTTCTGCCTACTGGTTCGGGTTCTTACACGGTTTATTGTGATTCTTCTAGAGTTGGCTTGGGAGCGGTGTTGATGCAGGATGGTAGGTTGATTGCCTACGAGTCGAGACAATTGAAGGTGCACGAGAAGAATTATCCAGTGCACGATCTTGAGTTAGCTGCCATCGTTCATGCCTTAAAGATTTGGCGGCATTATTTGTATGGGGTACATTGTGAGATTTTCACTGATCATCGTAGTTTGCAGTATCTACAGAGGCAGAAAGACTTGAATTTTCGGCAGAGGAGATGGTTGGAGCTTCTCAAGGACTACGACCTAACTATTTTGTATCATATGGGGAAGGCCAATGTGGTGGTCGATGCCTTGAGTCGTAGAGCCGAGATTTTGGGGAGTCTAGCTTACCTTGCAGCAGCAGAGCGACCTTTAGACCTTGATGTTCAGGCTTTAGCAGGTCAGTTAGTGAGATTGGATTTGTCAGACCCTCCACGGGTGGTAGCTAGCATGGCTTCCCGGTCTTCCTTATTTGATTAGATTAAAGCTCGGCAGTATGATGACCGACACTTATTAGTTCTTCAGGATAGAGTTCGTCGGGGGGATGCCAGAGACGTGACTATTGGTGATGACAGAGTTATGAGGATGCATGGCCGTATTTGCGTGCCCAACGTAGATGGTTCGAGAGTTGATATTAGCAGAGGCTCACAACTCTCGTTATTCTATTCATCCGGGTGCCGCGAAGATGTATCAAGATCTAAAACAACAGTATTGGTGGAGACGGATGGAGAGAGATATTGTTGAGTATGTAGCACGGTGTCTCAACTACCAGCAGGTCAAGTATGAGCACCAGAGACCAGGTGGTCTGCTTCAGAGGTTAGATATTCCAATCTCACTAACTGACC
>ML549526.1:0-33971 GCA_005239535.1 Nicotiana rustica
GGGAGAAATCAAAAGAGAAACTGAATTTTCTGCTGATTCATAATTTCATTGAATGGTTTTATCTGTTTTGGATATGAACTTGGGTCATCTAAAATCTTGAAATTGAACAGACAAGTTAAAGCTGCCTGGTAAATGTTGATCAATAAGTGAACAACTGGATTCAGTTGATAAGAGAGTCGAATCTGGGCAGTGGAGAGGGTTTGGGAGTAGGCGATGTTATATTCGTAGATGGGGAGACTTCAACAACCATTTGGAGTGGCTGCAACTAACAAGGTAGTAAGAAAATTTATTCTCTCCGTCTCTTAGTTAGCTGCGTATGTTTTAACTGACTCTAGTGTGAAGTATATGAAAATTTGCTTTTTGGGCTGTTGATTTGATGAATTCTCCAGTTACATGTCATTTCTTTTTTCTCTTAACAGCAATCCAAATACACCTGGAATGCACATGCAGTCATACTTGGGTCTTCAATCTGGAATGCTTCCGCCATTGCCACCGGGGATCAAGGACATCAATAGGCCATTGAAAAAGTATTCTCTACCTGCCCAAGAAAAAAAAATCCGTCAACATATACAAATATACATCAACTTTTTTGTTTGGATGGAACTACGAAGCACAAAAAATCTTGTGTACCATTTGTATTCCCTTAGCTCAACTCATTATGCTCAACGGTTCGCTTTTTAAGATAATAAGTCAAAATCATTTTCCTTTTTCCTATTTTCCTTGTACAATTTGCATCTGACCTCAACATAGTGGATCAAGGCATTCTCAGGTTTCTCAAAGTAAAAAAGGCAACACCACTATCTAAAACCCCTCATCATGCTTTCCACATGCCTGGTTTGGCCTGCTGCAAACACCTTTCAAAAGATAGAAACTCAAAAAAGGTCTAACCGGAACTCAACACCTCAAACGGCAATAATGGAATTCTGAACACCCTCAACTTTTGTGTTGTCTCTTCCATTCACATAACAGAGAACATAGAGATATTGCCAAAAATTATTCGTGAAGTATAGAATTCTGGGTGCAATTCATTAAGCAATCTTAAGCATTCATACTTGAGAGCAGATTCTCATTTGAAATACATGATTTTGCTAAAGTGCCAATGTATAACTTTAGCTTGGAGAAATATCCAAGTGCAGATGCCCTAGAGTAATTTGGTAGATGAGAGAATCATCAAATTGGGAGGATGATAAGATCACATAGAGCATAAAGAAAAAGACAAGGATGACTACCAAACAGGTATCTGGAATCATCTCTTGAGGTATCAACTGGCACCTCTGCCAGGTGAAATGCCCCTTCAGCCACGGCCCCACCCTCCCTGACCCAATACAACCAGAAATTTTTTTAGATAAAGTAATATTCCTTAACTAACATTATGAAAAGTGCAGCCAGGGTAAGCAAGGTTAGGAGAAGGTCAACCATTATGTTTAGCACTTACCTTGTAGTGTTGTGGATGGGACACAGCATATTACTACACGAGAACATTAGCTCGCCTGTACCACCTTGCAATAACTAAAGCATCAACCAAGCCAGGAAGACAAGTATCTTCTCGCTTGAGACGCCTTTTCTACCAGGAGAATAAGCCCTCCAATAAGAACTAACAGATTAGCCAAAAATGTTATATGAACTAGATGATTGTGTCAAACTGATAGTGCATATAACAAATATTCCCCTATGAGCAGTTCAACAACTGACTCCTTAGAAAGATTGCAGTTTGACCTCAATTTAAAGCAACAGTTAGAAGTGCACAGACCAACACATAAAAATATTCCTCAGGCAAGTTCAGCAGTCAACTTCTTAGTCTTGATAAATTCTCAGCCACTTAAAAATGAATTGAAATTCTCATAAAAAAGACCATCTATTATCCATAAGGAATGTGCCACACAACCAACCTATTGGAGTTAGTAAGGAAGAGTTATATGTTTCAGCATATTAGCACCATAACTGAGATTCTGCCAATTAGGCTATTGTGTAGGTTAGAATCTCATTAACACATTGCATGTATATAATGGAACCTGTGCATGTCTACACACTCAGCTCCTTTTGTCAAAACACATAAACTAAACTCCAGCTTAGCAAATGTAAAGCATGGTTCTAAGAGACCATTTAAACCTGAAAAAAGACAGAAGGAATTCTTTCAAGTACTGCTATTAGCAAGTACAAAAAGAACAAAAATGAGTCTTCAATTCATTATCCTAGTGAATTCTTTGTTTACTCAATGCAGCTAGATCTTGTTTTACAAAACTTATGCAGTCTAACAACAACTATACTCAGAGTGTAGCAGGTTCCACTCTTTTACTGCAAAGAACATATCATCAACTCTTTTACTTCATCGGAAAGACGGAAGCTAGATCTTGTTTTACAAAACTTATGCAGTCTAACAACATCTATACTCAGAGTGTAGCAGGTTCCACTCTTTTACTGCAAAGAACATATCATCAACTCTTTTACTTCATCGGAAAGACGGAATTTGCAGATTTGAAGCTCAGATACAAACAATGTTAAAACTGCAAACAAAATAGGAAACCTGTGATACGAGAGATTTGCCAAGATTTCTGGGAAAGCAGATGCTTACAGTATCCCCATTTTATGCCCACTTGAATGGCCGCAAACAGCATCATCTTTATACATAAGGAAGCAAGGGATGATGCTTCAATTTTTGGCCCTGGAATACGCATGGGACTGATTAATAATATCCTCATAAAGGAGCTTCATATGCTGCCAAATTTTTTATAGACAGCAAAATTCTGTCCATAAATAAGTTAAAAACCATTTAGTAACATTGGGAAGTTGTGCAGAATTAGAGCTTATATACAAAGATTCATAGGAAAAGTAGATAAGACTTAAAGTTTTTGGTCCCAAGTTATAACCACCATTTCATACAGCTAAGCAAAATTCCAAATTACACCTGAAAGCTGTACAAACTAAATATTCAGATAAAAAACTTCCAGGCTTATCCTTCAACTATTTGCATCAGTTAATCTTCAACTACAGCCTACAATAATGGGCATGTGCCCTCCTTCAAATATTTTGGCATCTAGTCTGCAAAAGCTCCTCGTACAATCATTTAATAGGTACGAAAGAAATTTAACACACACTTCAATGAAGGATACAGTGCACTATCACTCCTATACCCGCTGTTGCTAAAACATCATTCGCATCTTGTATATTTTGTGCTACATGATGCTTTGGATCTAAAATAGATATTTCTAATGTGTGCAATGTAGTCCTATACTGCGCATAGGAATCACAAGATAAAAGTGAACTGAAGAAAACCCTGACCGCACAAGGACATGAATCAGTACAGTCATTCACCATGATATGTTGATACATATTTCCAATATTAAAAAAATAGATACAAGATCCCATACTACAAAAGTGAACAGTCAGTAAAACTGGATTAAACTGAACCTCCAAAGTTACAAAACATAACATGACATCTGGCTTTTTACAATTCTGTTAGCAACAGGAACCTAACATAGAGAAGAAAAGAAAGAAAAACATTACAGCTGCTATTTGATATAATATGAACCTTTAGAAGAAATTAGGTTCTTTAGCTCCATCAAATGTTCATCATTTGAAATATGCAGTGTTATACGAAGATCGGTTAATAATGCTTCTTTTTCCCAAGTTAATGGTCCATAAGCATATAATGCCACCAGGGTGCAGCGATAAGCATGCAACTCTAATCTATGAACACTTGTTGCCAATTCCTCTTCTGGAGGATTATTATGACTTTTCTCCTTATATCCTGAAGGACCTGAACCACAAAACGACTCTGCATCACTACAAAGGCCACCTGACACTCGACGTGAAACTCGTGGAAGATGACCTAATAATTCATTTGGTCTCTCACTAGTGACACTACAACTACCAACAGAGCAGGTATCGTTATCAGAATCACTAGGTTCCAAGCCTCTCCTAGGGGAAAAGCCAATGACACGACCTAAATCTTCTCTCTCCAATTCATTAAATCCATTTGATCTAATGTTAATGGAAGTATGCACGTATTTTTCACCCAAAGTTCCTCTTGGGTAAGCAACAGCATCTACCTTTTCCTGTAAGGTCACCAGAGCTGCTCGTTGCCTGCGATTATCTGTCTCAATTGCTTGAAATTTCTGAGCATTCCCATAAAGTGAATCAACACCAGATGTGCAATAAGGAGACATTCTCTTTAGGGATCTTGATGAGATTAAACAAGACTCTTGTCCTCTATTTTTTCCTTCAGCGGCTAAACCATCAGTTTCTCCAAGAACTTTAGTATGTGTATCAAGTTGCAGCGGCTGCGACTTCATCTTCCGATTATAATCTTGAGCTGAAATTTTGTTAGATCTCTGGGTCCCAGCTTGATCACAACCCTACAAAAGAAAACAATAGTGAGATCAGGGAAGGCAAGGAAGAAATAGATTCTGAATTTTTTATACAAATTATTGAAAGATACACCATATGCATCATATATAAAATTCACCTGCCACATCAAATACAATACTATGTAAGGACAACTAAACAGACGTACAAAAGTGTTCCCTCGTTGCATAAAAGCTACCGGAACAGCCATCAATTAGAATAATAATTTATAATTTGATTTGATGTGTATAATCCAGAACACTTAACCACTAGGGTCAAACCCGCTTCCCATATTATTCAAGCTACACAGACTATACCTTGTCCGGTCCATTTTTGCTACAGAGACCGAACGCATAGAGACACATATACACAAATGAAACGGTTCTCATAAAAAGATCTAGCTAAAAACATATATGGACTCAAACAAAACATAATGGATCTGACGTAGACAGCAATACAAAATAATCCTGTCAAATGAACTTTTTCCAATTAAAAACAAAGGCAGGGAAAAGAGCAGATAAATGATGAGAGCAACTCCAAGTTACTACAATTTTTTTATAACAAGCTTAAATTTCTCCGTAAAGCCAAACATAATAATAAAATGAAAAAGAATATGTACCTTTCTGATAAAAATCCATTTGCCATCTTTCCAATTTTGTCGATCTCTCATGCCTGATATATGAATGCTAAGTTCCAGAGAGCAACCAAGTAGTCTCACCAAATAGCGATCACGTGGTAAAATACTGAGCATGATGGCAACTTTCCAAGAGAAGTCATTATATACCTCCACAATGTCCCCAGGTGCCCAAGTCTCCACACACTGCACTACAGGGGGGCAGGGCCTTATCATCTTCCTAGATACCCTTTCTTTGATATTTTCACTTTGCATTGGTGAGCCAGAACCATATTTAACACTGCAAGTGTGGCCACTACCAGACACTATCTCGGCAACACGCCATGAGATTGGCACCTCAGCTCTGTTCATTACTTCCACCTTATCACCCTTTTTGAACCTCATTTGAGCAAAATTTGTTTCCAACAGCCACAACCTGTGATAAGACAAAAAGTTATAACGCTAAGAAAAATTCTGTAAATAGATTCTAATACAACATAAGCACTGAAATTAAGTTCAAAAAATAGACCAGAGGAGAATGTGTTTGAGTTCCAGTCAGCACCCCTCTAATATGTTTACTGTTCACACATTATACCAAAAACTCAGCAAACCGATAGGCTAAATATCTCAAAACCTAATCTCAAAAAACTCATATACAACCCCCTCCTTCATTATACAAAAAGGATAAGTTAAAATAGACAAAAAATTGACCATAGACCCCAAACTAAAAAGAAGCCTTCACAACATCTCCATTACCTGAAAAAACCGTTTAATATGCCAAATCGCCTACAAATTAATTGCAATACTGAACCAAGTTGCACAACTGTTAAACCATTAGCTCAATATCTTCATGGATTTTCGAGATATTTGGATTTTTATTGCTATTTCTCGAAGAAATTAGGATTGATTATCAATTAAGGAAAATGATCCCAATAAATTCATTAAAAAAATTCATGTAATTGGCTTAAAGTTGTGATTAGCAATAAACAAATTCGATGAAATTCCCAAGAAAAATAAAAATGAAAATATTCAGATGAAATCTCATAGAAGTCCTGAACTGAAGTTATGAAATTTCAAACCCTAAAAATACAAAATAAACGAAAATTTTAATTAAATTCGGATCATGATTAGCAAAAAAAAAAATGAAATTCCTAAAAGTTATATAAGTAGAAATTTCGATAAGATCAAACAGAAGTAATCGGTTGAATCTTGCGGAAATTAACACCCTAAACAATGTGTGTGAGTGTGCGCGCGCTTTTTAGCCAATAAAGAAAAAAAAAACAATACCAAAATATTGTAAGAAAATTCAGTTAAGCACAGAAATAATCTATTCAATTTAAGGTAATTAAAAACCCCAAATGAAGTAAAACATTCAATAGGTTCTCAAAAATCGAAGAAATTAGGGCTACAAAAACCCAAAAATTACAAGGTAATAAGCTAAGAAAACGCACCTTTCTCGAAGAATTGATGAAATAGCAATTTAATTGAACAATCGTTTGTGAGTACTCTGGATTGTAATTGCTACCTGAGAACACAAAGCTTTTAGAAATTAGAATTGAATATTGCGGTTCTAGGGTTTTGAAATATATTTTGGGGGTCGAGGAGAAGGGATAGATCAGTGAATAAATATTGGGGTGAGGGTACTTTGGGAAGATCTGCCAAACTTTAATTTACTAAACTAAAGCAAACTATAATTTACTAAACTAAGGTTCACCTCGAATATCATAGCAACCACTGAGATTTAAGAGAAAAAAATAAAATTCAAGACCTAAAGAGCAAGCACAAAATATGAAATATCGAAGGTAACACACCTCAAAAAGGTAAAATATAAAATTAGTCGATCGCTCCGTCAAAATTAATTGTATTCGTTAGTTAAAAATTATACTATAAAATATGTAAATACTATGTATATAATTTACATATATATAAAATATAGATTTTTCGGCTATTATTTTATAGAGCGACTAAAAATACAAAAACAATACCCAGCATCAATCTCAATGCTTTTTACAATAGCATAGACGAGGATGACCTCCTCCGTGTAATACTAGTTTTGTTGTTTCTGTAACCTAAGCTTGCACTCATTCTCATGCTTTAAAGGATACACTTTGTTTCCTTTGTATATTTTCATCTACTAGCTAGCGCCATGATAATTTCATGTATCTTCATTTGCCTCAAGGATAATGTAGCCAAAAAATTGATTAACGGTATTGCAGTCAAATTGAGATTCGTTACTCTGAGCAAATGTGTGAATTCATTATGTTCATAAACATTCTTGTAAATTTCTCCCACAAAGAGTATTACAATTGATTCATCATGGTCTATAAAAAAATAATCAAATATTGTGCATTTTCTCTTTATGACACTTCTCCTAATTTTATACTATACATGTATCATGAGTTAAAGTTATATATATAAAAAAAATTAGCCTTCTTGAGGTGGAGGGGGGGTTTGGCAGACCTGAGTTGGCCAAAATCCGGGTCAGCCTTGGCTACGACAATGGTCGAGGACGAGCCACAACTCGACCTATGATTAGAACCAGAGACTTTAACTTGGACGAAGACAAACAAAAAATATCGATGACGACGGCCGAGGTCCAAGTCATACATGGGGAATATTCTAACAGAATATTCCTCTCTAATATTCTTTAGGGTTATTTGAGGATTGTCTCCTATATATAGAATGGGATAGAAAAGGGGAAGGGTAATTTTTTTTGTATCTGAAGAGCTATCAAAAGAGCATATTCACTTTGTCTTATCGATTGATCAAAATACTGAGAACAGCCTTTTGAAGATTCTAGATCCAAGAGCTCTGAAATTCTCTCGTATTGCATATCATTCCATCAACTGACAAACGAGGTTACCAATATTCAACACACGACATTCGGACGTGTGGTTTTCGGCTATTACATTAATTGTCATTGCATGCATTCAATTCTTATCTTTGCATATCATTTATTGCTAATCATTTTCAACTCAAGAGGTTGGCATTCATTATAGCATTATCATTCCATTTGGGAATTTATATATTTTCTAGATCTAATAGTTATTAAGCTTAACTAGGATTAGCCCAACATTAAACTTCATTTAACTACATAACAAGTGTCTTATCACATTTTTGATAAAATAGTTTGGCGTTGTCTGTGGGGATTTCTTAGTTAAAATATGTAGTTTCTGTTGGACCTAGCAAAAAAAAATAAGGGAATAACGACGCATACAATTGCTTCCTCCCATCTGCATAAACTAACAATGACAGGAAAGGGAGAAGAAAAATTGAAAGTTATAGCAGATGTCACCACTAATCTCTTGGACGCTATCAACGAGGAGGATGACGGGGGAGAGCTGAACACCACACCCGAAATCAACGGTTCACCCCCTCTGCACGAAAGTGTGACCCTCACTCGCGAAAAATGTGCTTCCACATCAACCTCGGAGGAGGCACCACCGGCGGTGAAAAGATTGCTAGAAACCTGGTTGACGAAGACACTAAATGTGTTCCTCGACAAACCCTCCCCGGCAACGGCTAGAAACACCACACCAGCGGAGGCGAATGCCAGCGAACACCTGGCTCCTTTCCAAAAAGGTAACCCTAACTCTGTGGAATTTGCATATAGAAATACACTCTCGGCCATCCTGAGGAAGATGGAGGAGGCGCAGCGAGACCAAATGAAGGAACACCAAGACAGGGTTGACAAAATACCCGGCGCCCAGAAGCTTCTACCTAAGTGGGACGTAGGGCGGTTCGTGGAGGAACCATATCGAGAAGAAGCCGCACCACATTCAATCCCCAAAACATTCAAGATGTCACAGTGTTGAGAATATATGATGGGACCACAGACCCTGAAGACCATACAGTCCACTACGTCATGATGGTAAAATGAAATGACGTATTGAAGGAACAGGTGTCGTCCATGCTGCTTAAGAAGTTCAGTGAAACCCTAACTAGGGGAGCCCTAACGTGGTATTTGAAATTGCCCGCACGATCCATTACGACATTCAAAGAAATGGCCGTAAAATTCGTGATTGCCCACGCCGGAGCCAAAAAGACTGAAGCTAGGGTAAGCGACATATTCGCAGTAAAACAGTCACCTGGCAAGGGGCTCAGGGATTTCCTCGCTTGGTTCAACAGAGTCAGGATGAGCTTACCAAATGTATCAGAAGGCATGGTCGTAGCAGCCTTCCAAAATGGGTAGAACAGAACCGGATCGAGAGCAACCAGAAAGCTAATAAGCAGACTCATGAAATACCCACAACAACCTGGAAGAAATCCACAACGCATAATGTGCTGAAGTGCGAGCGGATGAGGACGACCTCACGGCCCGACCCAACGGCTGACGTCGGTCCAAACGAAATACAGACGAGTTCGCCACAACGACCCTAGGTGGGACCACTCTGGTACGCGTCCTAACTGGGAACGACACCAACCATATGTCAGAACACCATTTCCACCAGTTCTCCACATGGAGGGGCTGTCCAAACCAAGCACTGGGACTCTACGGAACGACAAAAGTATGCCTCCCCCTTTATCCACTCACAATGTTTGTGTCTTTCCTTCAGAAATAGTATATGCACTGGAGAAACTGGGGACAAAGGTGAAGTGGCCGCAGAAGATGAAGTTGGACCCGAACACCAGAAAGTCAGACGCCCTCTGTGAGTTCCACTAGGAACGAGGTCATAGGACGGAAGAATGCATAGCTTTGCAAAAGGAAGTGATGAGAATGCTCCACCAAGGACACCTGAAGGAACTGATGAGCGACCTAGGAAGAGCCAACTTTGTTAGAGGACAAGAACGACACCAAGGACCTCCAAAACCACCCTCCCCAGCTCGCAATATTCAAATGATGATCGGCGGGAACAACGATGTCGCAGTCAACCACGTAAAGTTCACCACCACACACAAGTTGAAGCGGTCAATCACGCACGAATGGTATGATGACCTCGAAGACAATATCATATTCGATAAGTCGGATACCCACGGTTTGACTTTCCCTCACTTTGACGCACTTGTCATTACTTTGCGAATCCTAGACACTGACGTCAGAAGGATAATGGTCGATAACGGCAGTGGTGCCTGCATCATCCACCCCCGAGTGCTCACTCAGATGAGACTCGAAGACAGAATAATACCTCGCTGCATAACATTGACAGGTTTTAACAATGCAGTTGAACGAACTTCAGGGGAAATAACCCTACCTGTCTTAGCCGAAGGCATAACGTTGGAAACAACGTTCCACTTCATGAACCAAGACACGGCCTACAATACCATCATTGGGCGACCCTGGATACACGGCATAAAGGCTATCCCCTTCAGCCTGTATCAGGTAATGGAATTCCTGACCCCGTGGGGGATATTCAGCATCAGGGGCAAGAAGCGCACGTCACAAGAATGCAACCGCATCGCCCAAGATTGTACCTATACCCAACAGTTGAAGACGATGGACTTAGAGGCATAAAAATTACCAAAGTCGGGTGCCAGACCCGACGAGCCAAACGACGTCATCAAAGATTTTGACGTCGTAACAGCCGCAGGATCGACAGTCGAAGATCTCGACCTAGTACAGTTGGACAAAAGCGACAGCAGGAAGAAGGCCTATGTCAGCCACAAGCTCTCCGAACCAGGTAAGTACCATAAATTTCTAACTAACAATGCGGACATGTTTTCTTTCTCCCATGCAGATATGCCAGGTATTCCGAAAAACATCGCCAAACACAAACTAAATGTGGACCCACTCTATCTGCTAGTGCATTAAATACGGAGGAAATTCAACGCCGCGATCAATGACGCGGTACGAGAAAAGGTGGAGAAATTACTGGCAAACGGTTCCATCAGAGAATAAAAGTACCCTCAATGGGTCGCCAATGTGGTCATGGTTAAAAAGAAGAACGGGAAATGGCGCATGTGCGTCGACTTCACGGATCTGAATATAGCATGCCCGAAAATTCCTTCCCACTGTCTCACATCGACCAGCTCATCGACGCAATGGTCGGACACGAGATGCTAAGCTTCCTAGACGCGTACTCAGGATATAACCAAATCCTCATGGAAGAGGACGATGAGGAGAAAAGAACCTTCATAACCCATCAGGGGACTTACTGCTATCGAGTCAAGTCATTTGGACTCAAGAACGTCGGGGCTACCTACCAACGATTGGTCACTAAGATGTTCAAGGAACAACTCGGCAAAATGATGGAGGTGTACATAGACGATATGCTGGTAAAATCCAGAAAGAAGGAAGATCATATCGACCATCTGAAAGAGGGCCTTCGACATACTGAGGCAATATGGCATGAAATTAAATCTGAAAAATGTGCCTTCGGTGTAACTTCAGGAAAGTTCCTTGGCTTTCTAGTGTCACAAAGAGGGATAGAGTTCAATCCCGACCAAATCAAAGCTATCGAAGGAATACCCGAACTGTTAACCAGCAAGAAATAGGTACAAAAACTCACCGGTCGCATAGCAGTGCTCTCGCGATTCATCTCACGGTCATCGGACAGGTGCCACAAATTCTTCAATGCCCTCAAAAAATATCGTGGACTCCAGTGGGACTCGGAGTGCATCAATGACTTGAGAGAACTAAAAGCATACATATCCTCGCCACCCTTGCTCGCCAAAGCCGAAACATGCAAACACCTCTTGGTATATCTAGCGGTAAGTGCAGTACTCGTCAGTGAGAGCAAAGGTACGCAATCACAAATCTATTACATTAGTAAAACTCTGGTCGACGTTGAAACGAGGTACCCCCACCTTGAGAAGCTGGCCTTGTCACTGGTAACAACTTCACGAAAGCTCATACCGTACTTCCAATGCCACCCTATCTCAGTCGTTACGACTATCTCCCTTAGAAGCATCCTACACAAACTTGAACTATCGGGTAGACTGGCCAAATAGGCCATCGAACTAAGCAAGCACGATATAACATATCAGCCGCGAACAGCGATAAAGTCGCAAGTATTGGCAGACTTCGTCGCCGACTTCAGTGCTAAGATTATGTCTGAAGTCGAACAAGAAGTATCATGCAACCAAGCCCTTCAATCGGACCTATAGGTCCTATATACCGATGGCGCCTCTAACACGTCAGGATCGGGACTGGGACTTGTGCTCGAGGTCCCGACGGGCGAAATAATTCGCCAGTCTGTACGATGCCTATATATGACTAACAACGAGGCCGAGTATGAGGCCGTCATTGCAGGACTCAAACTAGCCCTCAAGTACGGATCCAGACGAATCACACTTCGATGCGATTCACAACTCGTGGTCAACCAAGTGATTGGGACTTGCCAGATCAAGGAGCCGAGATTACAAAAGTACCAAACTGAAGTCCACAAACTTCTACCCAGATTTGACGAATGCCAGTTCGACCAGATACCTCGAGCACAAAACATCGAAGCGGATGGCCTTGCCAAATTAGCAGCGGCAACCAAAAACATAAATGAAAGAGGCAACGTCGTCACACTACTTCACTCGTCACTAGACCAGCTTGAGGTACATTCTGTTAACCTAACCTGGGACTAGCAAACTTGTATTATGACTTACCTGCAGAAAGGAACACTTCCAGCAGACAAAAAAGAAGCGAGAAAATTGCGAATGCAGGCGGCCCGATACAATGTCATCGATAACGACCTGTATAAAAGGACGTTTGGCGGACCCTTGGCAAAATGCCTAGGACCCAATCAAACGAAACAAGTACTCAAACAAGTACATGAAGGTCATTGCGGCGCTCACACCGAAAATCGAGCACTCGTCCGATGCCTCATACGGCCAGGCTACTATTGGCCCACCATGAAGAAAGAAGTCGCAAACTTCATCAATAAGTGCGAGAAATGCCATAAATTTGCCCCCATGATACACCAAGCAGGAGAACATCTCCATTAAGTCATGTCACCCTGGCCATTCATCAAATGAGGAATGGACATCGTAGGACCCTCCAGCCGGGCGAGCTAATGTACGTTTCCTTTTGGTTTTGACTTACTATTTCTCTAAATGGGTGGAAGCAGACGCCTTTTCTCAAATACGCAAACAGGAAGTCATCACATTCATATTGAGAAACGTAATATGCCGCTTCGGCATTCCAAAAGAGATCAGCTACAATAATGGGCACCAATTCACCGGCTAGAAGACCGCTGAGTTCTTCGAAACATGGTGTATCAAACGCATACTCTCCACACCATATCACCCCGCCGGAAATGGGCAAGCCGAGTCCTCCAACAAAACTATACTGAACATCTTGAAAAAGAAACTAGAAAACGCCAAGGGACTGTGGCCGGAAGTGCTTCCAGAAGTGTTATGGGCATATCGCACCACTCCAAAGACAAGCACAGGAGAAACTCCATATTCCCTGGTCTACGGCACAGACGCGGTCATACCCGTTGAGGTCGGTGAACCAAGCCTAAGATACTCCAACGAAAGCGGACCAAGCAATGATGATAGCAGAAGGCAAGACCTCGATGGCATTGAAGAGCGACGAGACATGGCGTACATAAGGGTTGTCGCCCAAAAGCAAAGAGCAGAACGACACGACAACAAAAAGGCAAAGGTCCGTCTGCTTAAGGTCAGGGACTACATTCTCAAAACTAAAACACAAGCGATCAAAGACCCGAAAGAGGGCAAACTAGGAGCCAACTGGGACGAGCCATATAAGATCATCGCAAAGATCAACAAAGGGTCATTCCAGCTAGAGACAATGGAAGGGAAGCGACTACCCAACAACTGGAATATCGCTTACCTCAAGTACTTCAACTTCTGAAAACAGACGCCCTCTAAGTCGTACTCTTTTTCCCTTGCTCGGGTTTTGTCCCCAAGTAGGTTTTACCGGGAAGGTTTTTAATGAGGCGATGAGCGGGGCGCCTCGAAGTACAACAGTACTTGTTCATTGCTCCGCCTAGAGTCCACTCCAACCAAACCAATGAAGGGACTAGGTATATAGAACTTCTCAAATGTATGCAAAATATACGACATTATTATGTAACTTTCTCTAGTGAAGTGAAGTGAATAAAACAAGCAACTTTTCTTTGAACAACTCCAAAAATGCGCCACTCCATGTATATTCGACCTCGTTCGAATACTTTCGATTTCGAATACTTACATTCGATTTCGAGTCGACCACATTCTACCTCGCTCGAATACTTTCCATTTCGAATACTTACATTTGATTTTGAGTCGATCACATTCGACCTCGCTCGAATACTTTCGACTTCGAATACTTACATCGATTTCGAGTCGACCACATTTGACCTCGCTCGAATACTTTCGATTTTGAATACTTACATTCGATTTTGAGTCGACCACATTCGACCTCGTTCGAATAATTTCGACTTCGAATACTTACATTCGATTTCAAGTCAACCACATTCAACCTCGCTCAAATACTTTCGACTTCGAATACTTATATTTGATTTTGAGTCGACCACATTCGACCTCGCTCGAATGCTTTCGACTTCGAATACTTACACTCGATTCGAGTCGACCACATTTGACCTTGCTCGAATACTTTCGATTTCGAATACTTACATTCGATTTTGAGTCGAACACATTCGACCTCGTTCGAATACTTTCGACTTCAAATACTTACATTCTATTTCGAGTCAACCACATTCGACCTCGTTCAAATACTTTCGACTTCGAATACTTACATTCGATTTTGATTCGAGCACATTCGACCTCGTTCGAATACTTACATTCAATTTTGAGTCAACCACATTCGACCTCGCTCGAATACTTACATTCGATTTCGACTCGACCACATTCGACCTCGCTCGAATACTTACATTCGATTTTGAGTCGACCATATTTGACCTCGCTCGAATACTTACATTCGATTTTGAGTCGACCACATTCAACCTTGTTCGAATTCTTTTGACTTTGAATACTTACATTCGATTTCGATTCGATCACATTCGACCTCGTTCGAATACTTTTGACTTTGAATATTACGTTCGATTTCGAGTCGATCACATTCAACCTCGTTTGAATACTTTCGACCTCGCTTGAATACTTTCGACCTCGAATACTTACATTCGATTTCGAGTCGACCACATTCGACCTCGCTCGAATACTTTCGACCTCGAATACTTACATTCGATTTTGAGTCGACCACATTCGACCTCGCTCGAATACCTTCAACCTTGAATGCTCACAGACGGTTTCGAGTCAAATATATTCGACCTCGATTCAAATGTCTACTCCCGATTTTGAACACTCACAAATCAATCACATTCAGTAAAAGGCAAAATATAGACCCCAAGCCGACAAGTGAGCCACCCACAAATGACAACATCGCTACAAGCAGACAGATAACAGGTAAACAATAGTATGCAACAAAAGGACAGCCATTATGTTATCACGAAACAATCACTTTACAAAAGCTCGCATCCTTCTACAAAAAGGGGAAATGACCCGAATACGCCCTCGCAAAAGCAAAAAAACAAAAAGAGCACAAAATACAAGTGCAAAGCACTAAGCTGCATCATCCCCAGCATACTCATCATCATACCAAGGATCGGAGGCGATCCTATCAATCGCGTCATCATCACTGTCATCGATGTCACGCCCGCCAGGCGAATCAGGAGCATAACCACAAGCCTCGCGAGCTACCCGCGCTTTGCCATAAACTTCGGCAAGATCCTCCTCAGACACCCTACCAACAGCTCTCAGTGACATGTACACGTCTAACTGATCCTCGGCATGAACCCACATCTCATAAAGTTCTCGAGGCACATTCGCATAAGCATGAACCTGAGGAACCGTAGGACGGATTAGTTGTTCCTTTTTTGCCTTCAAAACAACCACCTGTTCGCCGGAACTCGCCAACTCAGCTTCCAAACTCCTGACCCGCTCTTCTAGCATCGCAACTCTGCGCGCCGAAGACTCCGCCTCACTAGCTCGTTCCAGCTGGCTAGCCCGCAAAGTCCCCGCCAAAGCTATTGTTTCTGCCAACAAGGTCGTCCTGATCTTCTCTGCCACCTCTAACTCCGACTTCAAGGCATCCGCCTTCACCTGAAGGTCTGAGTTCTCCGACACCACCCCCTTCCAAGCTCGAGTCCCTCCTCCTTAGATTTCAAAGTCTCCTCCAGCTCACTACATCAACCGACAACCCTCAGAATCCCTTCATCTTTCTCTTTCATCTCCTCTTTTTTCCTCGCAATCTCATCACACAACCCTTGGAACTTCCCATCCTCGCCAACGCTCCTAATCAACTTCCGATAGTTGTAACGGTACTCCCTGTACTTCGACTCCATCCTCCCATATTGAGCCACCCTCTCCTCTTCACGACGGTTACGCTCGATGTCTAGAAGGAAAGTCTGACATAAAAGTAAAAAAAGAAAGAGAAGCAAGTCAAAACGACGATATCGACAAAGCACAAAACATAATTAAATCACTCACCCGCAAGGCCATCCCGGATATGCCATAGGAAAGGTCGACGTCCCTCAGTGACCGTAGAGTCTCGCTTTCAATCTCGGAACAAAGGGGAGCAAATGACGTTGTTGCACGTTCAATATCAACCAGGAGGTTGAGATTTGAAGGTATGATTATGTGACGGTTTGGACCTTCCGTTATTATTTCCTCGCGAGTCCTCCTTTCTATGAAGGCTCTCGCCTCCTTTCTATGAAGGCTCTCGCCTCGTCAGGATCAATATCAGAGCCTGAGTTGACCCCCCCCCCATAGCGGGAGTATCACGTTGCTTCGACCCAGACGGAGAATGTCCACCTGCGATCCATGCAAACTCCTCATTGCCGCGAGACCCCATCCGTGGAAGCCTCTCCTTGGAGGCACATTCGGGTACACCACCGATCACCTTGGCTGGAACGTCCCCGTACCTCACCTCGGAGATCGAGATCTTCCGATCCCTCCATTACAACCTTACCCGTCTCGACTCACCGCCTTTTACGCGGTGAAGTTTCCTCTTCATGAGAGGGCTCTCCCATGAGTAATAAGATTTGATGAGAAGGAACACGACGTGAGACGTCCGTATCCGATGAAATGGGCCTCTCCATCCGCAGAACTCCGGGCCGGCTCCTCGCAGACTCCGTCATAGTGAACTCCCTCGCAATTGAAGTCTCCCTCTGGCGGAAAGAAAGGGCGGGTGTATTCGCCTTCTTAGAGGTCCGTCGACCTGACATGAACGCGTGTCATAAAACGATAAAAATCCGACCAAAAGTCAAACAATATGAAATACTTACGAGGGGGAAGCTTCGGACCGAAACGCTTGTGAAACGAAGACCAATCACGAATTTTCACGACGTGGGGAAGAACACGAGCCAACCAGTCCTCCATGTTAGTAACAATGGTAGGAATCCTTTTTACGGCTGTAAACGAAAAAGACAAGAGCAGGTCATAGAGGTAAAGAAGGACAATCGCACAAAACATCAAAGGGTACGAAAAGACGTTTATGCTGATAGTTCCACTGTTCAGGAAATCCAGTTGGGTCCGTCACCAGATGCTCGGTTCGAACAAAAAATTACTTACGCCAGAATAGTCGACTCGCCTTGTCATCCATCCCAGCCACCAGTCCCTTGGTTCCACGATTCCTCAAATGTATCATGGTGCCACGAAGGAAGGTCACCGAGAACAGGTGCAGCAAATGGCGGAGGTCGACCTCACAACCAGCCAACTCAGCGTACTTGGTTAACATCATGAAGATTTTATAGTAATAAGATGATAGTTGCGCTGGGCAAACACGGTGGAAACGGAAAAATTCTTCGGCAATTCTAGGGAGAGAGAACGTGTAGCCAATGGCGAGAGGATATACGTAAAACGCACAATGGCCAGGATGGTAAACCTGAACCGTGTCACCACCTGCGGCAATCAACTCTATGGAAGGGGGAATACGATATTTGGCACGCAGTTCAGCCAAATCATCTTCCCCCGTTTCGGAGAGCTCAGGCTTAGGGGCAGGGCCAAGTCCCCTGGGAAAGTCATTTCGAGTTAGTGGATTCTTCGGAATTACCTCATCCACCGAAGGAAAGTTATTATCTCCCTCCACCGAAGTTCCATCTTCGGTAGAAACGATGGCCATCGACAAAGGAGCATTATCGAAAATATCATCACGACTGTGGGAAGAAGAGGACGTTGCAAATGCAAAAGATCGAGTAAAACAAGGAAAGAGATTGAGGACAAACAGGCTATTATGGAAACTGACGAAGAAAAGTCACATAAGGTGAGGAGGGAAGGTGCAAAGAGTGTAGGAGGGAAAAAAGACGGTGAAAGTTTCAAATGAAGAAAACTTCGTTTATTTATATGGTAGGTTGGCCCTAAAATCGAGGCCAAAGGCTGCCCACAGGCACATGAACCAAAGCATCAGCAGTACAAGCAATGCATGGGGAAGATACGCAAATGATGACGCACGTGACAGTTATGTCATCAGATGTCACTTCTACCGGTTATGATGCTAGAGGGTACCAACCATCCGATCGCGACCCGATTTTTTGCATGATAAACGCAAGATTGTCCGCTCACCAAGGATAAGGTGCCCACGACCTTGATAAGTGGAGGAACTAACTGTATTGGCCAAAATTCGGGTCGGCCTTGGCTACGACAATGGTCGAGGACGAGCCACAGCTCGACCTATGATTAGAACCAGAGACTTAACTTGGACGAAAACAGACAAAAAATATCCATGACGGTGGCCGAGGTCCAAGTCGTATTTGAGGATTGTCTCCTATATATAGAATATGAGGGAAGGGTAATTTTTTTTGTATCTGAAGAGCTATCAAAAGAGCATATTCACTTTGTCTTATCGATTGACCAAAATACTGAGAACAGCCTTTTGAAGATTCTAGATCCAAGAGCTCTGAAATTCTCTCGTATTGCATATCATTCCATCAGCTGACAAACGAGGTTATCAATATTCAACACACGACATTCGGGCGTGTGATTTTCGGTTATTATATTTATTGTCATTGCATGCATTCCATTCTTATCTTTGCATATCATTTATTGTTAATTATTTTCAACTCAAGAGGTCGACATTCATTATAGCATTATCATTCCTTCCGAGAACTTATATTTTCTTTAGATCTAACAGTTATTAAGCCTAACTAGGATTAGTCCAATATTAAACTTCATTTAACTACATAACAAGTGTCTTATCACATTTTTGATAAAACAAGACCCTAACCAATGTATTGATAACCCAACAATCTCTTCCTCTCTCTCTCTTCCTCTCTCGGTATATATATAGCATGGCACCATGGAGATAGAAAGAAAGAGTGAGACATTTCTACTATTCTGAAGATGCATCATGGATCGTCACTTCAGCGAGAGAAAGATTTAAATACTCAATATATGAAATGTATCAATTGGTGCACCAATGATATATGTAATGCCTAATTTTTCTTAAGAAAAAAATTCCCATGGCAAAAACCTTCTTGATAGATTTTGGTGGTGTTTTACAAGAATATGATCTCTATAATGTGACAGAGGAAATTAAATGAGAGATAATATCATATTTAAGTCGATAAACATGTGTATATATGACAACATATTCTATTCTATTCTAACTATTAATAAGAGGGAATAAGCAGGTCAACATGCCTGCTTGGGATTCAAATGGTAAAATCATAATTTCATTTAAAATGGAACATAATAATAGGCCAAAATAGAATTTTACTGTAGCCCATGTTTAAATTTGTAATTGTCTTGACTAAATTGTCCTATAATTATGTCATCATCCTTCACTACACACTTTCCCATACAATAGCTTTTGTTGCCTCCCTTTGTACTTTCCACGCGGACACCAAGCCCAGCCCCACCTAAATTGTTTCTCACTTCTGTATTCGAAACGAACTTTTGCAAAATAACTACAAGTTGCATAAAAATTTGACAAATAGATTGGAAGGAAATTTTATTGGACTTAAATATATTAATTTACGGTGTCCAATATTTTGATTGTGTAAAATAAGACTAAGAAAGTCCTGACAAGGATTTGCTTATTCATTTATTTATTAAAAAAGGTAAAAATTCAACGTGTTTACAAGTTTAAGTAGTATGCAAATTACAACTATTTTTGTAATATCTAGTCAACTACGAAATTTTGAGTCAATTAAAATCTTAAGAAAGTTTTGCTTTTGATTTGGTTTGACTTTTCAATTTGATACGGTTTTCCAGTTCGATTAGAACACCCCTAGGTGCATGAATCTAGGGTTGTGCTAATTTGAGAATACCGAATTACTGTATCAAAACCAAAAAAATTAGTATTAGATATTTGATATTGGTATTTGGTATGGTATTTGATTTAAGTTCTTTCAAAAAATTGATATTAGATATGGTATTCGGTATTTTAAAATTAAATACCTAAATATCAATATCGTACCGAAATATATGTTATATTACATAATACATATATTATTAATTATAATTTTTTTCACTATATTATAATATTTTTATTTTTGTATTTGTAAGTACCATAGTTAAAAATATTATAGTCTATGACTTTATGCACTAGTTAATATTAGAGCAAAACAAACCGAAGTTACCAATAAACTAAAATCAAAAAGAGAAAAGTTGAACCTATAACGTTTTAAGAAACTGAATACAGAAAATACTGAACCAAAATATAAATATTTAGAACAACGAACACCCAAACATGAATCCCATCTATCCCCATTTTTCGTTTAGTGCTTTGAAACAGATAATTACAAGGGTAAAACTATGTGGCGTGCAAATATAAGTTTTGTTTTGCCTATTAACCCAAATATAATCATATAGATGATCACAATTAGCTAGCTATATTAGGAAGAAAAGAACAAAAACAAAATACAAGAGATCTGGGCACATGTTTTGTACTAATTAATGGTATAGAATATTACTAATATAGATCGAGTGAGGAAAAACATATCATAAAAAAAAAGTAAATTATTTCTCTTCAACATATTTGAAGCCATCGAAAGTTTCAAAAAAGGAACCAGCTTCAAAACTCATGTACTGCGGAATATCACTTCCAATTCCATTAATTTGTTCAGTAATATTCCACTCAGTATTATTAGCCTCTCGATTCCAATTCCACGGCGAAAAGAAGGTATTATCAACTTCAAGAAAAGATAAAAAGTTGGGAGTAGAATTCCTCAAAGTCAGATCATCATAGGATTGTCGCAGTAGTAGTAATTCTTGTTCAAGTTGTTGAAGTTGCTGTAAATAACGCAGTAGTAGTAATTCTTGTTGAAGTTGTTGTCGTTGCTGTAAATAACGCAGCAGTTGACAGTTGTCGCATCCACACACTTCTGCAAAATTGAACAAATCAGACATATCATTATTTGTTTCAGTAAATTCCACCTTCTCTTCTTTAGAATTCAGTTCCGCCATATGTTCGATACTGAATGTTTTGTGATAGATATGTGAATGTGTTTGTATATATAATGCTCTTTGGTATTATTTGAATAGGATAGGATTTGACTCGAATTAGTAATTTGCTCCTACTTCTATTTTGCTATGGTTTATGCGAGTGTTATAATTATAATGTATTTAGGATTTGGTTACGCTAAACTCTTATCCAGAATTTTACGATACCATGTCAGAAACTATATCCGCTTTGTTTAATTACATTATTTTTATTTGGTTTCTTTAATTTTCTTCTTTTGGTAATTAAAGAACGAACAAAAAAGATTGGGTACAAAATGATGGATAATAGAAAATCATAATAGGAAAGTGAAAATACACCGGAACTAATTATCCAGCACTTTCAGTTATCACCTTTTAAAGTATATTTTTTGTTTAAGGAACTATACATAATTATTCATAGGAAAATCAAGGATTAATAAACGTAAATCATAAAACAAGCAATTATATATAATCTTAACCAGAAAAAATAGTTAGTAAGCTTACTTATAATTCACGTTTTTAAGAACTTAAGCGATACGAAGTTTTCCTAAGGTCAATTTCAATTAAGATCAATTTGAAATACTCAAAATCAGGATATGCATATCCAGAAATCAGTATGGAAGTCCACAAAACAAATTTGTCTAAGTAAAAACAACAACAAAAAGGAAGAAAATGAACCAAAATACTAAGGTAGATCACAATGAAAAAGAAGACAAATAGATACACATACACGAAATAACTAATCATTAATGCTCTCGATTATTTAACTTTTCAAAATCGAATAAACTATTTAATAGTTGATCAATCATTTTGAGAAGAAAAACGCCAATAATTAACAGTCAACAAAGGAACACGCTTAAATGGATTAAGATATAGAATTAAACCAAAAACAAAAGAAGGAAAAGAGATAAAGTTGTCGAAATCCTCAATCTTCCATGTCCTCCTACTTCTAACCAAAAAAAAAGTGTGTTATTGTTGGTCTTTCGTCAATAAAAATGCCCAATAGTTCCAAGATGGTTCATATCTTTCAGCATCATATAACGTTTATAGGACGAACACGTTCATGAACCAAGTAATAGAAGGAGAGGAAGAAAAAGGGGGGAAAGAGAGATTTTGTAGACATGAAATAAGGAAAAACCACAATTAATAAAATTGAATGCTCCACGTAGTAAGAAACGGAAGAGAAATTTTAGGAATGAAACAACAATGCTAATAATGAGGAATGAATAAGTAAGAAATATTTAATTCTCTCCAGTTTTTTAGACTTGAAGTAAGCAAAAAATCAAAAAAATCAAGAAAATAGATAAATAGAGATTCTTGCCATTTTTATATGATTTCTTGGTAATGTCTGTTCTTGCCTATATTTTTATTAATGTGATGGTTGTGTTTTTCTAAGCCGAGGGCCTATTGAAAACTGCCTCTTTATCCTAGGGCTAAAGTCTACGTAAACACTATACTCCTCGTACCCCACGGGAGGGGATATTAATGGGTATGTTGTTTTTGGGAGAATCTGAAGACTAAACTGTCTTTCATTCCCCACCCAAATACAATGCTTATTTATTTGTCTTTTTAAGCACCTTCATTAATCCAAAATTACTTCAATAATCACATAATGGCAAAAAAGCCCTAGCAACAAATCAACCACACTTTCTACAAGTAACAAGATCCAGATATCCATAATAAAAGTTGTATTTGCGTACACATAAGATTCAGAAACAGCTAGGTTACAAATATCCTTGAGCTAATGAAGTCAAGCAGAGAAGGAAACTGGAAAGGTGTTAGCAACAATTTTGCCTTCTCAAATAATAGTCAACCTATCTTTCACACGTTAAATTTCAAAAGAATGACCAATATAGATATTACAAGACCCAACGATATTGCCTTCAACTTTAGCTTCTGCGTTGCTTTTCTTGGTGGTTTTAGAGCCTAGCAAGTGCAAACGCACCTGTAATACCCAACCATTTTTATGAACCACAGCAAGCTGATTTCTGGGCAGCTTGACTACCTCCAGCTCCTGCATCTGGTTGATTAATCTTGAGTGTCGAAGGCTGCAACGTCAACTAATGAGTTCAGTATTTGGAAAGAAAAATATAAAGGATATCTGGTTCTTGTCTTTGTTTGTCTCCTTACCTTCTCTAAATAACTCTTAAGAATTTACCAAACTAGTTAAGTTACCTCAGCCTTGGAGTCTGTGTCTGCTAGCCTTTGCTTTATATCTCTTGCTATTGAGAAGAAAACTTGTTCCACGTTAAGATTTGTCTTTGCACTCTGCAATGAAACAGTAAGACTTAGTACAAGCAAACCTGCCAGCATTTCTTTATAGGTTGTTGAACATACTTACAGTTTCAAAAAACTTAATCCCGTACTCATCTGCAAGTGCTTGGCCCTTTGAAGTAGGAACAGCCTACAAAAAGGTTTGTTTTGACCAACAATTACATCTTCATTGAAACACAAAGCATCAAACTACTTCTATTTCTATCCACTTCTCTCTTCTTCTTTACTACTTTAGGGATATTGTGTCTTGCCACCCCCAAGGGTGGGGAGGAAAGGAGCAGGAAAAATAATAGAAAAAAGAATCAGCCCAAATGAGAACCTACCCTCTTGCTTTCATCCATGTCAGCTTTGTTCCCTACGAGTATTTTGTTGACATTGTCTGAGGCATGCTGCTCAATGTTACGAATCCAGTTCCTAATGTCTGCAGATAGGATTAAACAGTTACAACCCGTCCCCAAGGGAGGAAAAAGAAAGAGAAAAGTAAAGAAAGGAAAAAAAGGACTTTTAGTCAGGGAGTATGGAAAAATGCAGAAAACAGATAAAGATATGAACTAATGCAGCAATTATAAGAGCTCAAAGACTCTAAGTGCAAAAACAGATCAAGATATGGAATAATGCAGCAGATTCACCAAAGTTGTAAAAGAGGTTAAAGTTGACATATGAACTGCACCTCAGATTATAGGAGTATCAGGACAAAGAACCTTACTGTTAAAGGAGGATTCGTCAGTAACATCATACACCAACAATATACCCATGGCTCCGCGATAGTAAGCTGGAAAAATGGTAATCAGAAAGAGGCAATAAGTTCACAGGTAAACAAAACGTAGGCACCTAATATAAAAAATCACATTTTCATTTTAATACGAAGAGCAACTTATTGATGAAGATGAGAAATAGGCATAAAGATAAGCATTCACAAGCTTAATTCAACTTTGCAAAATAATACATACAGAAGATCAATTATAATCGACTCTCTTCTTAGGGGGCCAAGAGATAAAGGTCACACAGAAATGTAGGGAAGAAACAAAAGGTGGAGAAAAACATCATAAGATCGAATCCAGAGAAGGTTCAATTAAGTAAACAAAAACAGAGAGAACTTCTCCCATTCATGACAACCTTTACCAGAATCCTTTTATAACCTTGATGAAACAACAGGAGAACTTTTATCAATGAACAACCATAACAACATACCAGTAGTGATAGTCCGAAACCGTTCCTGACCAGCTGTATCCCATATCTGAAGCTTGATCCTTTTTCCATCAAGCTCAATGGTTCGAATTTTAAAGTCAATTCTGAAAGGAATAAAATAGATATAAGAATTGAGAAGCAACTGTACACGGAAGTGTAACCAGGCACATAATTCTCAGAAGAGTTCTGAAGCAATTACCACAGAAGTGTATGAGAGAGAACTCACCCGATGGTTGTGATAAAGCTTGTGGTGAAGGAACCATCAGAGAAACGTAAAAGAAGGCAACTCTTACCAACCCCTGCAGCATGCACATCAAAGAAACAATTGGTCATAAAGAAAAACTATCATTTTCTTTAAAGTGATGTAAGCGCATCACATAACCTCCAGGTACAATGAACAAAGATGCAGAATAAGAAGCTCAGAACTTCCGGAGAAAAGGAAACGATAACAAGTTTGCAGATCTCACCCAGCTTTAAGAGATACGCTAAAGAAAAGGAAGAAAAAAATACCATACAGAAGATCCTACCTAATACACTAATGAAAAGGTAATATGGAAGTTTCCTTTAGGCAAAAACAGTCATCATGGTAACCCCCACCTTGCAAACTACCAGTAAAGCAGAAAATATAGAAATTTTATGGACCAAGGCGAAGAACCCAAAATGGAGAATAAAGAACACTTTTTCTTTCTTTTTTACTTTCTTAAAAAAGAACCTTTTTTCCTTTTAGAGAGAAGAGAATAAAGGAATCCCCCTAATCACAAAGGAACAGGGGAAAATATTCATCTACTCCTAATGAGCACAGAACATGCAACCGAAAAATTTTGGTACAGTATTCTGTCATACTTCTTTTTAGAAAAGGATATTCTGTCATACTTCAGAATCATGTTTACCAACATAAGATCTAAAACTCATATTTAATGGTTAATTCATGGATGCAATACAATAGCAACAACAAACTCAGTGTAATCCCACAAAGCTATGTTGCTAGGACTCTCCGAAAATGTGGCCGGATACGTGTCAGATCCTCCAAAAGTAGTGCTTTTTTGAAGGATCCAACACGGGTGCGGCTGTATTTTGGAGAGTCCGCGCAACATAGCCACAAAGTGGGGTCTGCGGAAGGTAGAGTGTATGCAGACCTTACCCCTACCTTGAGAAAGTAGGTATTCATGGATGCAATAGAGAAAGCAAATATGGTAATGTCTAATACTTTTTCAGAAGATATTTGCTGGTGATGCAGATTATCTCTGAGCAATTAAGCTAATCAGAACCCGTTGAGATTCTTAGTAAATAGCTAGAACAAAGTCTCCTCGAGCTCAAAGGCCCACAAATCATAGTTGACACATCCAGATGCTGCTACTGGTCCTATAATTAACCCCAAAACAACCATACGGATAGCATTATTAAAATGATAGCAATCAGCTTAACCTGACATGTATAAACAGTGACAAGATATGCAAACAATGCCACATTTTCTCCATTAACCAGAGAAACAGTAACTGATGCACTCAAACGACAAAAATGTTTTTCCTGCTTTTCTTATGCATGCTGCTGAAATGCCTAAGAATAAGCCTCCTCAAAGACATCATTAAGCTGTTTATAGAGTTATTTCATAACTTTGGTGCAAGATGTAACTATAAGCAAATTCCCTTTTGATAATCTAATCCATTAGCTTCAGTCAATCTGCAGACATTTATATGATGGTAAAGCTTAAGAGAGACGCTCGTCTTGAAACTCTCTAAAGCATGAACGATCCCTACCGTTGCTTGATAATTCTTGATAACAAGCACAAAAGCAAAACCCACCAAGCAAAACATATCCCTCACTACATCCACAAGAGTGATAGAACCTGATAAAATAGTCAATCAATCAACTACATCCGATTAGTTGGGGTAGGCTAAATCCTCTGTATCTACTCCACTCTATTCATTCAATATTCAGAAGATTCATCCTAATGCAACTATATTTAAGCTGCCCTTCAACCTAGCACAACCCTCATTCTGGATTTGGGACCAGTTATGGAATAAGAAGCTCACACTGATCAGATAATACCAAGTAAGATCATGGCTAATTTTGACACCTAATACATACACCTATTCCATATGGAAATAATCTATGGTAATCACTACTGATCCAGTAGATATTCCTACGCGCTCATTAACACTAAAAATGCTACTCCCTGCATCCTGATTTATGTGACGTTGTTTGACTAAGCAGAGTTTAAGAAACACACTAAAGGCGTTTAAAACTTGCTGCGTTAAAACAAGCCATAGATATCTACACGGCATAAATTATGGGTAGATTTGGAAATACAAAGTTAAATTGTTTATAAATATAAAAAGTATCATTTTTTTGCAACAGACTAAAAAGGAAGGAGTGTCACATAAATTCGAATGAAATATTTTAAATCCCTAGTCATGTCACTTGGACAAATATAACAAACTTGCTAGCTAATTAACATGCAAAGTCATTAAATGAACCAAATCTAGACAAATAAAAAATCTGTACACGCCGAAACCAAATCGTTAAAAAAATACATTTTCGAGCAGATGCTAGATCCGTACAGAAGTCAACTAACGGATCCTAATGCAGCCGTAGATCCGAAAAATTTATAACTTCCAAAGCTAATGCTAACATCCAAAAAAATTGAGAACACAAAATTTGTGATCTGTGAAAAAGGATTAGAAACGAAAATGAGGAAAATGTGTTAGATTACTAACCACTATCGCCGATCAAAAGAAGCTTTATGAGGTAATCATAGTCCGCTCTAGCCCTTGCCGGTGGTGCGGCCATTGAACAATCAATTCGTATATGATATTACACACACAGACACACACACCTCTGGAATCACAGAAAATGATCAAATTAATAACAAAAACAACACAATTAATAAGCAACAAAAACAGATCAAAAACTACAGAATGAATTTAATGATTTTTTACAGAGAGATAGAGAGGGGGTTACCAATTGGCTATTCTACGCACTTTGTGCTGCGTGCGCTAAGCAAATTGTTCGAAACGAAGAGAGTTTGGGGCGGGTGGTCACGCGCTTTATGTAGAGAATGGAAAAGTTTAACGTGGTGCGTTTTGATTGGATATGAGGAAAGGTATATTAAACGACAACAATGTGTGCGTTGTGTGTTTGAGCTGGAATTTGTAAAATGGGGATGGAGTTTTAAAGGTTCAAATCTACAAAGATGTGAGCATTGATTGGAGCAACGAGAGGTACAACTGTTAACATAGTTTAGCAACGATGTAAAGAATAGTCGGTTGCATCGAATACATAACCACCTTCCACATGATTAGCTTTTTAGACAATTGGTTTTAAATTGGAATATTCTTCTTATTTTATCCTTATTTTTCTTTTTTCATTTCTCACAAAATTGATAAAGTTATTTTTGTGTGACCGATTCGAAGCATAAAAATAACCATTAATACTTGTAGTAGAATAATTTATCTACATCACAAATTTTAAGTGCGGCTCTTCCACAAATTCTACATAAGTACTATCCCCAAATTCGGTTACATTAGGGTTTTAATTATTTTTCTAGACAATATTATGCTTGCCAAAAATTCACCGAACTATCCCCAGAGTACACATAAAAACTAACATCATACAATATCGATAGCACATCCAATGACCAAGGTCTCATAAACCCACTATTTCTTTAGTTGATAATTCATTTTTCACACTTTAATTAAATGCAATTGTAGACTTTAATTGATGTATCTCGAATTCATATTTCAAGTCATTTACATTGGAAGAGCGTGGGCAAGGCGGTTCTTGAATGCCTCTCTAGGTTAATTAACGTCATTTTTAGGATGAAAAAGATGTCAGATGAATGTAGGCGGAGTACGATGATTTCATTGTACAAGAACAAGGGAGATATCTAGAACTGCAACAACTATAGGGGTATCAAGTTGTTAAGTCATACGATGAAAGTTTGGGAGATGGTGATTGGAGGAAGGATGAGGAGGATGTGTCCATCTCCGAGAACCAGTTTGGTGTCATGCCAGCACGGTCGACTACTGAAGCCATCTACCTTGTGAGGAGATTGGTGGAGCAGTACAGAGCGGTGAAGAAGGATTTGCATATGGTGCTCATTGACCTAGAGAAAGCTTATGACAAAGTCCCGAGAGAGGTCCTATGGAGATGTTTGGAGTCTAAGAGAGTGCATATAGCGTACACTAGGGTGATCCAGGACATGCATGAGTGAGCGAAGACACGAGTTAGGACAGCAGGAGGAGACTCTGAGTACTCCCCCGCTGAGATGAGGCTGCATCAAAGATCATCACTTAGCCCGTTTTAGTTTTTCTTGGCAATGGACGCTTTGATGCGACACATTCAAGGGGAGGTGTCTTGGTGCATGTTATTTGCAGATGACATAATCCTGATTGATGAGACATGCGATGGTATTAACGAGAGGTTGTAGGTATGGAGACATACCCTAGAGTCTAAAGGTTTCACGTTGAGCAGGACCAAGACAGAATACTTAGAATATAAGTTCAGCGGTGCTACCTAGGATGCGGACGGGGATGTGAGGCTTGATACACAAGTCATCCCCACGAGAGAGAGGTTCATGTATCTGGGGCATGGGTGTTTAACGAGCAGGCTGGGACGGGTTGTACACAAAAAAAATCAGCCCGTTCGTTTAACATTCCGGGCTGGTTAGCGGGCTGAGATAACGGGTTGTTAGCGGGTTGTACATTTTTGGTTTTTTTGGGCCCGTCCGGGTTCGGGCTTAACGGGTCCGTACCGGGCCGGGCAATTTTTGTTTAAATTAAATTTTATTTTTCTTATTCAATGTTATTGATACTTAAGTGTTTGCAAACTTTTAAGACTTATAATTAAGGCGATGAAGTTTAAACTTTAAAGTTTTAAATTTGAAATTCAAATTTTAAAATTTTAAAATTGAAATTTGAAAGTAAGTGGCTATAAAAAATTATTTAATAAGACTAATAGCCAATATGTAAGGATCAAGCTTCGAAGGCTTTCATTTGATATTTTTATTGAATAATATATAATACTTCAAATTAATTTGCAAGTTCTTTCTTGATTTTTTTATTTTTGATCTTGCAAATTAAAAGTTTACAACAATTATAAAAAATAAGAAATAGTACATCACATGCTTTGCATCATTTTTGTAAGTTCATCCATGTAAACATGAGGTTCTTGGTTTCCGGCATTGGTTGAATCGGAACCATAAACCTCGTCACGCCCTTGATTTTCCCGTTCTTATCTTATCCAATCTCTGAAACCCACTAGAATTTTCAAAGCGTTGATGCCCAATGAATGACGGGTATCTCCTAGTTGCTGTCTTGCTTGGCTAAACGCGCTCTCTGATGTGACTGTTGAAATCGTCACATTTAGCACGTCTCGAGCCATGGCCAAAAGAACAGGAAATTGATTTGAGTTGCTCCTCCACCAACCCAACGGTAGAAATTTCTTTGTGCAGGGCTCTGCTAACTTTTGCAAGTAGAATTGGAGTTCATCAATATTCCTACTACTGGTTTGTTGATGCTCTCTTAGTGTAAACCAAATCAAATAATCTTCAACACCATCATTATCATCCAAAGCAACGGTCTTAGATGTTGAAACTGAACTTGAAGGAGTATTTGCATCTACAACCGAAGAAGCATCAACAGTGTTAGCATAATAATTATATAACGTTTGCAAATGTTTGTGTAGATAAGAAATACAAGTGTCAATATCAAGAGTTTTACTTGGCCCAATATCCATATAAGTATATAAAGCACTGATTAATTGACGACAAGCGGCCATTTTGATAGAATGGTTTAAAATCGCACTAATTAGGTAAATGGAGGGAATTTGGTAGAAATATTTTTTAAACTTATCTAGCATAGATTAAACAACAGAAGTATATCCTTCTTTCTTCTTCAAATTATGTAGTAAAAGAGAAATTTCAGCAATATGAACTAAACCATTTGGAATAGTAGGATAATAAGCTCCAGAAAACTCGAGTGTAGCCACATAATTTTTTTGTAAATTTTTTACAACATCTTTAATGGCATCCCAAGTTCTAGATGTTAACAAACATCTAGGATCGGTACAATGAGAATTAGCAACTTCAGTTATAGGCATTCTATATTTATAACAGCATCTTAAGAATAATTAAGTATAATTTCACCTAGTAATTATTCTTCAGGCACGAGCCTTGGTTTTAGTCCATAGTGTATACATTTTTCCTTAAATACATTTAATCAAGCACTTCTATTATTTCTTGAATTACACCAACAACTCTCCTAACTAAAGTGATATCATCTCTAAATAATTCAAGGCCACTCCTCACAATCATGTTATAAATATGACATGTACACCTAACATGAAATGTTTCAGGAAGTGGTGGGTGTAGACGCAATTTTAATATTGTAATAGCAGCATTGTTGTTAGAAGCATTATCAAATGACATACACAACTTTTTCTGCAAGATTATAAAATATAGCAACTTCATGGATAATATTATTTTATAAAATGCACCAGTATGACTTTGATGTTCATCATATTTAAAAGCAATAATACGTTTTTTGCATACAAAAATTATCATCTATCTGATGGCATGTAACAGTCAAATAATCATTTTCATTTATAGCACGACCAATATCATAAGTAAGAGAAACTCTATAAGAAAGACTGACGAACAAATAACGTATATATGTATGCTATTGTCCAAAAAGCCTAAAGATATTAGCTCTACAAGTACTTCTAGGAATACCTTTAAACAAAGGGTTATAAATTCTTTGAATATAAGTAACAAGATACGGTGAAGCAGCAAAACTAAAAGGTAAACAACCTAAAACAATCATTTTAGATAATTATTCCCGTTCTTTCTTAATATCGTATTTACCCGTTAACCCCCCAGTACATGGGTTAAGTTTTTGTTGCACATCGTCCTCATATACTCCCCAATCAAGAGGGTGGTTATCTACCACGTGCCTACAAAGTTGACCATTTCCCCCTCCTTTACCGGTCTCATGTTTCTCCTTCTAGTCTGTCAAAAAAATTCCAACACTTACTTCTTAATCTTCTTATTAATAGGGAGGGGAGGCTTACTTGTATTACCACGACCTCCACCTCTAATATTTTGATTTTGACTAGCATTACCAGGTATAACTGGTGGTGTTTCATGATTATTGGGTGATTGAATATCATCTAAATTATCATCTATATCATAATTTTCTTGAGGTCGCTCATAATCTACATTTAAATTTCCAGGTGAACTTTCAGAAATGTGTGTAAAGCTACTAGAAGAACCAACACCCTTCTTGATCTTTTGGAAGTTTTCTTACTACCACTTCTAGTAATGCACGCTTTTTTGGATGCTCTAAATATATCCATTATGTAAATTAAATTAAGAAATTAAATTAATAATTCTAAATAATAAAATAAGTGTACACCAAAGAAGAGAAAGAGATGGAACGAGTGTACCGGGATTCCGGATGTCGCACTAAAATTGATATCAAAAATTAAATTTCAATTGATATACCGATACTTGATAGTTGATACTTGACACCACACTTCACTTGAATACTCGATATTTGATAATAATAATTTTGTAATGGCTAAACTAAATATTTGATGAAACTTGAAATAATAAGTAATTGAGAAATTAAGAACAATAATCAATAATATCAAGAGAGAATTAGAGTAGTAAGAGAGTGAATTGTGAGGAATAATGAAGAAGAGGGGGGGTATTTATAATTTTTAAAAGGTTAAAATTATAATTTATCAAATATTAGGGGTGTGGGGGCTATTTTCTTAATAGGAAGGTCGAAATGGCCATTTATGCAAAGAAGGGCCGTTGGCCAACGATCATTTTTGAATTCGACCTTTGGCAACGGTTCAAAAAATAATAAAAAAATATAACGGATACCGGGAACTCGGTTGTAGCCCGTTAACGGATTACAGGGCTTAGCGGGTTCCGGTGCATCGGTATAAAAAAAACATTGTTCGTCTAAAACCCGCTCCCCGCCCAACCCGTCCCAGCCCGCCCCCAAACGCTACAGTACCAGGTTGAACCAGATTGTAAACGGGCCAGTCCGACCCGATTAACATGTATAATATGGGGTCTATAATTCAGGATGATGGATTGATGAGGATGTCACGCATCGTATCGGGATAGGGTGGATGAAGTGGAGGTTCGCTTCCAATGTCTTGTGCGATAAGAATGTGTCGTTGAGACTTAAGGGTAAGTTCTACAAGGTAGTGGTTAGACCGACTATGTTGTATGGGGTAGAGTGTTAGCCTCCAAGAACTCTCACGTCCAGCAGATGAAAGTAGCTGAAATCAGTGTTTTAAAAGGCGTGGGCGTAAGGCGAGGCGTTTTGCTTATGCCGTAGCGAGGCGTAAGCTCGATAGGTATTTAATTTTTAATATTTTATAAAATAATATAATTACATTAAATATTTATAAACAGGTAAAATTGCATAAAAATTTAAAAAAGTTAATATATGTATATATATATATATATATATATATATATATGCTTCATCCCCATAAAAATTAGTCAAAATAATCTATTATACGCTACTTACAAGAATAAGTAACTTGAGTCTAAAAGAATAAAATTTTCTACATGGAAGAACTAAAAGGATGACTAACCTGCAATTTGAACTTTGAACTTGCTGCTATGAAGGAGAATGAAGTTCTCTTTGTATTTATAAATTTTTTGAATATTTGTTGCTTTTTGGAGATATTAGCATGGACTATAAAGAATCGAGAAACACCATGAATTAGTGCTTCAATCAATAAAAAGATCTTGACTTTTAAATTTAATGTATTTCAATTCCTTTTTAAAATTTTTGAGTAATTACCAAGCTGACTTTTGAAAATTAGGGTATTATATGAATGACTTATTCAACAAATTCAGTTTTAATTTGAAAACGTCTCTTGGGCTTACGCCTCACTAAAAACGCGCCTCAAACGTCCGGGCGTACGCCTCTTGAGACTTTCGCCCCACACCATCGCCTCAGGGCGTGTTTGATGCGCCTCGCCCTGAAAACGCCTTTTAAAATAGTCTAAAATGAGGATGTTGAGATGGATGTGTTGGCATACTAGGTTAGATATAATTAGTAATGAAGTTATTCGAGACAAGGTGGTGGGAGTGTCCCCTATGGAGGAAAAGATGCGAGAGGTGAGGCTGAAATGGTTCGGGCATGTTAAGATGAGAAACACAGATGCCGTAGTCAGGAGGTGTGAGAGGATGGTCTTGGGGGGGGGGGGGGAA
>ML549526.1:41369-53237 GCA_005239535.1 Nicotiana rustica
TTAGTTTATTTATTCTTAGATGCTCATGACTATTGACTCCAGTTCTTGGGAGGTTGTTTAGGTTAATATGGGAACGCTAATACTTTATTATATTAATTATGATGTGGTTGCTTGCTTATTATTTAATTGTGAACTATTATAATTGAACAAAAAGCGCAGTAAGGTGATGGTTGGCTAGCCTAATTCCACAATAGGCGCCATCACGACCTGTTAGGATTTGGGGTCGTGACAATATCAATAAACATCCACTTTGTTGTGGTATTCTTTTATTTGTGTAGTACAAACTGGAGAATAAAGCGGGTATCTTTTCGCATACATATTACCCCGCTACAAGTTGTAGTAATAGACAATATTAAATCTTTCCGGTGGTTAATATGGAGTGTCAGGGGTATTAATAAGTGGTATAAGAGTAACGAACTGAAAAATTATTTAAGGACTAAGAACATTAAATTTGCGTGGATCATTGAAACAAGAGTAAAGTAGCACAATGCTAGAGGAGTCAGTCACCACATTGCCCCTAACTGGGAGATACTTAACAATTACAATGCTGCAATTAATGGTAGAATATGGGTTCTATGGGATACTAGTTACTACTCAGTAAAGCTAATTAAAGCAGATGCACAAGTTATTCATTGTGTTGTCACAAATATCAGGAAAGATCAGGAATATGCAATTTCTATAGTCTATGGCTATAACATAGTTGAAAAAAGGAAGCAACTATGGGAAAATCTTAAAGAGATTGACCAAATGACATCCATTCCATGGGTGATTGGGGGGAATTTTAATGATATTTAGCAGTTACAAGATAAAATGCATGGAAATCCAGTTACTATGGCTGAAACTCAAGATTTCAGCAAGTGTATTCAAGAATTAAAGCTTAGTGAACTAACTTGGGAAGGTGAATATTATACTTGGTCTAATAAACAAGATGGTGGTGACAGGACATGGAGCAGAATTGATAGGATCTTTGGTAATTATGAATGACTGATGCAATGAGGGCATCTCTCAACTATATATAAGTTGCCATTCATTTCTGATCATGCACCTATGAGCCTAACTTTCAATGACCATCAAAGAAATAGGAAAACTCCATTCAAATTCTTCAATGTCTGAGCTGATCATGAGAGGTTCATCTATGAAGTGCAACAAATTTGGAAGCAAATATTTCACAGGAAGAAGATTGAGAATGTGTGGATGAAACTCAAAGCCTTGAGGCCAGTACTGAGGTAACTCAATGTGGAGGAGTTTAAGTTCATTAGACAGAAGATATAGATAGCCAGAATTGAACTTGAAAAGGTACAAAAAAACATTGATACGAGTTGTACTTCTGAGTTGTTGCTGAAAGAAAAGGAGTTGATTCAAAATTTGGAGAAGTGGGATATTATAGAAGAGGGAGATTTGAAACAAAAAGCCAGAGAAAAATGGATACATCTAGGTGATTCTAATACTAAGTATTTCTCAGCTGTAATGAAAGAAATGAGCCAAAGGAAGCAAATAGGGGAGCTACAATCTATCACTGGCAACAAAATAACTGAGTCAGAAAGTATTTAAAGAGATATAGTAGAGTTCTATAAATCATTGATGAGCACTGCTGCCCAATCACTTCCTGCTATAGACAAAATGGTTATATGTAAGGGAGCTAAACTCAATCAACAACAACAGATTGAATTGTGCAAAGATGTGACTCCAGAAGAGGTTTATAAAGGACTGTGTTCTATTGAAAATGATAAGGCACTTGGTGTTGATGGTTATAATGCACACTTCTTCAAGAAAGCATGGCCTGTTATTAAAGATGAAGTCATTGAAGTTGTTATGGAGTTTTTTACCACTGGGAAGCTGTATAGAGCCATAAACTGCACATCAATAACCTTGGTTCCTAAGCCGGAAACTGTAAAAGAGTTCAGACCCACTGTATGTTGCACTGTACTATACAAAATGATATCCAAGATTGTGGCAGCAAGGATACAAGACATCATTAGTACAATCATCAATGAAGCTCAAGAAGGGTTTATACCTGGGAGAAAGATAACAGATAATATTCTATTGGAACATGAACTGGTAAAGGCTTATACTAGGAAAAACATCTCTCCTGGATGCATGATAAAGATAGATCTTCAAAAAGCCTATGACTTTGTGGAATGGCCATATATGAAACAAGTTATGGAAGAGTTAGTATTCCATTAACTATTCATATCTTGGGTTATGGAATGTATACAGACAGTTAACTACCCTATTGTAGTTAATGGAGAGCCAACTAAACCTTTTAATGCTGCTAAAGGATTGAGACAAGGAGATCCTATGTCACCTTTTATGTTTGTCATAACAATGGAGTACTTGAGTAGGAATTTGGCTAGCCTGAAGATGGAGAATGAGTTTAACTATCACCCTAGGTGTGCAAAGCTAGGAATCACTCACCTAAGCTTTGCTGATGATTTGTTATTATTTGCCAGAGGTGATCTGAAGACAGTTCAAGTAATGCAGCAGAAAATTTATCAATTCACTCAGGTATCAGGGGCTACAAGCAAACCTCAGAAAAAGTGAAGCTTATATTGGATGAGTTCCTATGGCAGATAGACAAAAATCCTGTAGCTGTTGGGGTTTTCTAATGGTGAACTACCTTTTAGATATTTAGGTGTGCCTTTATCAACTAAGAAATTAAGTATATTGCAATATCAATCACTTATTGATAAAATGACTACAAGGAGTACTTATTGGAGTGCTAAAATCTTATCATATGTAGGAAGAGTACAATTAGTCCAAAGTGTTCTGTTTGGATGCTTTCTAGGCACAATTATTTATCCTCCAAACAAAAGTGATTAAGATTGTAGAGGGGTTATGCAGGTCTTATATATGATCTGGTGCAAATGAAATCACAAAGAAGACCTTGCTGGCCTTGGATAGAGTTTGTCTGCCTAAGGCTGGAGGTGGACTTAATATTGTTAACCTGAAGTTGTGGAATAAAGCAGCTATTACCCAAAACTGCTGGGACTTAGCTCATAAACAAGATAAGTTGTGGATCTGATGGATTCATACATATTACATTAAAAATCAGCAGATGAGTACAATGCCAATACCTCAGCAAGCTTGTTGGATGGTAAGGAAAGTGATAGAGGCAAATGGGCTACTGGAAGCTAGACAGTACATGCAAACTCATAACAGAAGCTTGATCACACAAATATACTTGCACTTTCTTGGTGATTATAGTAGCGTGGAATGGAAAACTTTGATGTTTAACAATGGAGCAAGATCAAAGACAAAATTCATAATGTGGCTTATGATGCATGGGAGATTGATAACTTGTGACAGAATAAGTAACTGGAGGATCACCGTTGATACACAATGTGTAATGTGCAGAAAAGCAGTGGAAACCAAAGATCATTTTTTTGGGCAGTGTGAATATACTCATTTCCTTATACTGAATCTTTTGCCATTTCAGTATAATATTTTTGATTCTTTCTTTCATACATATATGCCTACTTATCTTACCTTTAGAAGCAGTTAAAAAATGGTAGAAGCTTTTTTGTTTAGTTTTTTATGGAACTACGTATAAAAGCTGCAGGAAGATCTTGAAGAGATGTCTCAACTTCACCCCCAATTTATTTACTTTCAATCTTTACATTAGAGATTTCTTTTTGATGCATCATTAAATGTATCAATGAAAAATGACTGTTCTTATATAATCAGTTGGTTCATATTGATCTACTCTTTCCAATTCCTCAGATTCTTCGTATTTTGAACTTAGTGAATTAATTGGTTAATCAATGCAGCGATTTTGTACATGGAAGGTAAAACGCTTTGAATTACATTTCTAAGAAAAGAATTGCATTTAAAAATCATAACAATCTCAATATGTAAGCTAAGAAAATAAAAGGAGAAGATAAAATATATGAACGACAAACGTTAACTCAAAAAAATTATTATACGCAATGAGAAGTGAAAGAGCTTATCTTTGTTTAAAGTGAAAAATTCATATACATGTACCTTAATTAATTTGATAATTCCAAGTCAAATTTAATGTTACAGAACTAACTTTGTTATTAATATTGAAGGTGTTATTAATATAACTTTTAAAGGCATAGAAGTCTTATAATATTGCAGGATCATTTTGATCTTTCACATTCAACATTTATTCTTCATGCTTATAATATACTCCCTCCGTTTCATATTACATGAGGTACTTTCCTTTTTAGTCTGTTCCAAAATAAATGACACATTTCTAAATTTGGAAATAATTCAACTTTAAATTCCTCATTTTACCAATTTTACCCTTAATGAAAAGCTTTTATAACCACACAAAAGTCATGGTCCACAAAGCTTTACCCCTTAAGTTTCTAAGACCAAAAATTTCAAAAGTCTTCCTTTTTTTTCTTAAACTCTGTACCGAATCAAACTACCTCATTTAATATGAAACGAAGGGAGTAGTATGGGATTAGAAAAGGCAAGAAATCATTTTAGTATGTAATAAAACACATGAAGGACAAGAAATTGCATAGCTAAGCGCGCAGTAGTAGTTAGACTAGAGATGACCGAAACAAAAAGCATAGAATTGCAATACAAAAGAAAATAAAGGAGGGGCATTATGAATATAATATAATTAAACAAAGGGAAAGGGAATATTTAGAACAGAAGTTTGTGGTGACAAAGCATGGAATATATAACTAAAAACTTTGATTGGATTATTAGCTTTAATTATAAGCATATAATTATACAAAAATAAAAGAAAAAAAATGTGGAAAGCCAAGTTAATGGTTGAAGCATATGCTTAGAAGATCCTCTCTCCACCAACTTTTTTCTAATGTTAAATTAACCTCCCTACCAATCCTAATTTTCTCTTGTTGAACATCACCATTCTTCTTCTTCTTTTGCTCAATTTTTCTGTTTTTTTTTTTCAACAATGGAAGAACACACTGAAGATGAAGATTCTGATGATTTTTCTTCTTCTTCTTCTTCGTTGGTGTGACATATATATCATCATCAAGTGATTACTTTCTTTGGGCAACTACCCATCCTTTGGCAAATTAAAGCACTCGGCTCAAGATTCAAGACTATTTATTTAGAGATATATTTGTATTTTTGGTCTAGAGGGCAACCCGATGCACAAAGCATCTCGTACTTATGCAAGGTGCGGGGAATAGCTATATCCTTAGGGGTGTGACGTAGACAACCTACTCTAATGTAAACATTAATGACTGCTTTTACGACTCCAACACGTGACAAGCAAATTTTCTTTTACATTTTGTTTTAAAGTTCTCTCTTTCTTATAAACATCTTTCTTGATGTGCTCCAAATATAAATGCATGCACATGGGCAATCTATTTCAAGACTGTTCCCTATGGTGTTGTCTTCCTTGGTTTCAACTTTCAAGTATTGTGTTTGATGTATTATTTACATTAATTAATAGATTAGTAATCAAATGAAATTAATCTCATAAGTATCTGACTCTCAAGTCTCAATGACTAAATCTCCATCAATTTGGAGATAAGATTTATTTCGTGTGACAAGTATTTTAGCCAAATAATGCATATTCACTCGTCACTATACAGTTCAAGAAACGACCAATTTCTGTATTTTGATTAATTTCGACTTTATTCATTGTTATTTCTCTTTGTTATGTCCAATGGTCCCTAGGTTCTTTTGTTCATATTTTCTCTATTTTCACAAGGGAAGGGGCGGATCAGTTAGGTCTCTATTTAGACATAGAATTAGTATTTTATGTAGGTAGAACGTCATTCCGTGTACTAAGTCATTGCGTTGATTGGTGTGGATCTAATCATTGTAATAATAATAACACCAACAAAATAATAATAATAATAATAATAATAATAATAATAATAATATGCAAATACTTTATTCTGTCAATTGTCTGATATAAAATGAAACAGTAACCTGCAAATCTGATAAGGCAAATAAAATGAACCACTAATTGCAAGAAGAAACAAAAAAAAAAAAACGAGAAAAACAGTGATTTCAATTTCAAATGAAATGTCCTCTTGGGTGTTAATTATTTTCTTTAAATATATTTATACTTGTTGTTATTACACATATCAACCGCAATAGCATAAATGTCATATTTTATATTCAGACTGACTTATTGTTTTATTTGTTGAATCATTTTATGTACATTACTTGGTTAAATTTGTATTTTCTACAAGTACATATAGTTTAAACACAAAAATATGTTCGTAAAAATCTCTTATATTTCTTATTATTAATTATAGCCATTATATTCTTTGTTAATCCATTACTCATAAAATGCATTTGATTAAAAATGAGAAGCAGTCAAGGAATAGGGAGAAATTTAAAAAATAGCCAGATTTACAAGTGGTCATTCAAAAATAGCTACAATTTCAAAAGTAATCGAAATTTAGCCATTTTTCACGTAAAGATAAATTTGAACGAAAACACTGTTCAAAATCAAGAAAATACTCCAACATAATATACTGGAATTCCAGTATTATATACTGAAACTCCAGTATATTATATACTGAAATTCCAGTATATTATATACTGGAGTTCCAACATAAGTATACTGGATTTCTAGCATAATATACCGGTCCAGCATAATATGCCGGAAGTTTATAAACATGTGCTCCAATCTCCAGTATATTATGCTGGAACTTTCCGCGTGCGGGAGTTCCAGCATAATATGCTGGAAGTTCATACACAGGTGCACTGATCTACAGTATATTATCCTGGACCAGCCCCTGTTGCAACAAAATAATGCTATTTTCCAATAACTTTACAAACACTTGCTATTTTTGAATGACCAGTCCAAAATCTGGCTAGCCCGTACTATCTTTACCAAGGAATAGCATCATTTAGATTTTAGAGTATGCGGGGGTAAGCAAGGGTGGAGTATTTTTGTTTTCTTTCTTTTTCATTATTCACTAATTTTTCCTACAATCTTGATTAGTTCTTTCAATTTGGCTAAGGGGCACTCATAATCCCCACAACCAGCACCTCAAATCAACAGCAAATTAGGGCTCACATATCTTTAGTTTAAATCACTTGTGTAATTAAGAAGCTTTCAAAGGTGGGGCCAAGCATCAATGAAGTAGGTGAAACTTTGGAGTCGACGGCTCAAAATCCCGTGGAGACAGACAAGAGTTACCCCGTGCTTATGCTGGAGAGAAGTATGGAATAGTCGAGGCGTGCAAAACTGGCTAGAACACCATCTTTATATAAATTTAGAAGAAATAGGTCATTACAAAAGAAGCCGAACCATCAGGAGCTCCAAAACTATCAACAACAACAACAAACCCAGTAAATTCCTAGAAGTACGGTTTGGGGGAGGGTAATGTGTACACATATCTTACCCCTACCCGAGAATGGGCACAGAGGCTATTTCCGGTTTACCCTCGGCTAGAGATCAGAAACTGGACATAGCTCTATATCTCAGGAATCTGACATACAAACTGGACATAGCTCACTTGCCTGCATTCCTATGTCCTATTATCCCCCAGCTTCAATAAAATTCTAAAACACAGAGGAACAGGGGATTAAACACAGAGCTCATATATCAATAGTTCACACAATCCTCTCTTTTAGATAAGGGAACAAACATTTCTTCCATGTCAACATTCTTAAACTCAGACTGATATTAACACTTAGCTTCTGGAAATGACAAGAACAAAGATCATTCATTTGCCGAGAAAAAAATTTGTTTGCACCCGTACCTTAAGATAACGGTTACACACAGTATATTAGAAATTGCCTTGGCCAGAAAAGCAAGTGTGTACTGTATATATTGCTACCACCTGTCTATTTCCAATGTACTATGTTTATATGCAACAGCATCAATTTCTGGTGTAAGAGCTAACAAATCAAGGACAGCAAATAGTGACCCGACTACCAAGTATGCAACTGATGGAACCTCAACCAGTGGATCCAATGCACAACGGGCATAAGAAATGACGTTAAACTTCTAATGCTAATAGCAGAGAATTCAAACGCTTGGCTTTCCAAATAGCAAAACCAAAGTATACAAAATCCAAATATCTGAAGCTGCATGGTTATGCATATTATGGTTTTTGGAGTTTAGGCAGCAACAATGACAAGGTTGGTAAATGTAATGCATATTATAGTCGACTCACAATAACGAGTCAACTAAAATTATTTCAAAAGCACTATGCTGAGGATATTCAGACTATTTTACGGATTTAAAGTCATCAAGAATTATGGGATGTCCCTACTTTCACGAGGTCCTCAAGTGCCTTTGAGATCTGCTCCTCCGTTAAGCCCTCCAGTCGGATGCCTCTTTCAACTCCGAGGTCTGTTACATATCAAAAAGGTCCATGAACGTGAGGACAATATGAAATATACGAAGGGATAGACATCAATTAGGACAACTTAGCAATTCGAACGTGAAATAAAGTTTATCCCCGAAAAATCTAAATCTAAATCTAAACTTCGTCAACTTTGTCTTTATAAGCACCCAACAACCAATTTCAAGTACTATGGAAAGGATAAGGATCAGTGGCTCATACCTGAAAAACCAAACCATTAGCAGATTTTTCCACTACACTCGAACTTTATCTAAACCCATCAAACTCCAAAAAATTTCAAATACTCTTTGCAATAACATATGATTTTTGTATTTTACCAAGCAGACAGTTACAGATAGGGCGCAATGTAATAAAAAAAATCTATATACATGGTACCAATTAGTTGGAAATATATGTTTTAGTCATGTTAGTATATTTACTCTAATTCCTATGCTTTCTAGGAGTCTTTACCCTAATCATTGGATTTATATGCCAGTAACAACAATAACATACCCAGTAAAATCCCACTAGTGGGGTCTGGAGAGAGTAGAGTGTACGCAGACCTTACCCCTACCTTACCCCTACCCCGAAGAGGGCAGAAAGGTTGTTTCCAGTAGATAATAATAAAGTACTAATACTACTATTTATTTTTATTTTGTATAATATTGGCCGAAGATGATTTTAAATGGAAAATGAACAACGAGGATTCATATAACTGACCCCAGCTTGTTCGGGACAGAGACAAAGTTTGATGTGGTAACAGTTTGAGTAGCTTATGATGCCCATTGCCAAGTTAAACTTTTCATGTGTTGAATTCAACATCAATATCCTAACCTGATCATATATTAACCAAGTACTTATCCACATCTACATATGAATTTAACTCAAGCAGCAATTTACTGATATTTACAAATGCATAAACTAAGGGGTCGTTTGGTATGAGGTATAAGTAGATATAGTGCTGGCATAAAAATTTAATGCCACCATAATGCTTTGTTTGGTTAGCAAAGCTCGTATAAGTTATCCCGGGATTAAAATTAGTACCGGGATAACTTATATCTTGTAGGGGTGGGATAATTAATGCCGGGATAACTTATACCTTCTTCTTAGAAATTATGCAATTGTCATTTTTAATACAAACATATCAAACAGTGGATAATAAACAATACTAGGATAACTAATCCCAACATAACTTATCCCAACATAACTAATCCCGGCATAAGCTAAGAGAATTTTTCTACTTTGATCAAATGAAAGTAAAAAACAATGTAACAAGGAGAAAATGCATAATACAAATCATATTCAAATAAGTCAAAGATTCAGTTTTTCCCCAGAACTCAAAGACCCACTTCAATTATCCCATTTAAAGCATAAATAAGAATTAGAAAAACAAAAATAACAAAAGCAAATATAAGAAGAAAAATAAGGCGAGGAGAATTACCATATCTGGCCCAAAGCTGAGGCTCAATGGAATTGGCCTCACGAATCAAAATGGGCAATTTGGGGTTATGGGTTTTGAGATCTCTGTAGTTTTTCTCAATAAACGACCTGTGTAATGTTAAAATAAATTACATATGAGAAAATCAGTAAAAAAAAATGAAGAAAAAATGGAGTGAAATAGAAGAAAATAGAAAAAAGGAAAGGGGAGAAACCTCGTGGCGGCACTTTCAGCAGATGATGGAGAAAAAAGGATGCGAAGCTCCTTCAGATTACGAGATAGATTTGCTCTCCACGCCATTTTCTTCTTATTCTTCACTTTCTCACTTTTCTCTCCCAGTTCTTGTATTTTGTATTCTTTAATGTTGTGATTTTGCTTTTGGGCCACATCGGTTTGGGCCAATTTTTCATGGGCCTTTTATTACATCTCGGCTAGTTTATTGGGGATTTGGCAAAGGGGTTTTGGCATGGTATAACAACATACTCAAATAATTGGCAGAAAATAGCCAATAAATGTATATCACAATAATAATATGTATATCACAACTTTTTCTTCTTCTTCTTTGTATATACCAACATGTATATTAAAATTTTATTATCATTCTTTGTATATAAATAATATTATTCTTTGTATATCAATAATATAAAATTATACATATAGTTATTGCTGCCTTTATATCAATATATATCACAATAAAAATATTATATTATTTGTATATCACAGTGTATAGCACATCAGACTATGTATACCAAAATGGATATCATAAGTTTATTTTTCTTCTTTATGTACATCAAAAATTAATTTTCTTTATATACTAAAATATTATTTACTCCCAAAATTATATTTATTATTTTTCTAATTTAGAGCTTGCTTAAACATGCTATATCAAAAAATTATTTTTCTTTTTTGATCAATAATTATATTATTTGTATATCACAGTGTATAACATAATAATAATGTGTATATCAAAACAATTATTAAAATTTTAATTGAAACTCAAGTAACCCGTGTATATCTCTATGTACATCAGTGATATCTCATGTATATTATATGTAGCTGTGTATATCCATAAATATTTGTGTTATATATATGATATACAATGTGATATACACAGACGCCCTTAAAAACTTGTGTGTGATATACACAGATATACACTATATATAACATGATATACACAGATATACACTATATATAACATGATATACACATATTGCAGTTGGATTTTTAGGTCTTATTTTTTTTCTGAAACCAGTCTAAATCACTTCTATTATTGCTCAAATTTTGTGTATAGCTACATTTAGGTATTTTCAATCAATTTCAATCATACCCATTCATTCAATCCAACCAAAAAAGGAAGAGAGAAGACAAATAAAGTAGAAATATATTTTTTCTCTCTTAGTTTTTGCTAATCTTGCTCAAATTTTGTATATAGCCTCGTTTAGGTATTTTTAACTAATTTCAATCACACCCACTCATTCAATCCAACCAAAAAAAAAAAAGAGAAAAGAAAAACAAAGTTGAAATATATTTTTTCTCTTTTAGTTTTTGCTTCTCATTTTCTCTGATGTGAGATCAACCTTACCTTTTCATCCCACTGATTATTTTTGATAATTTGCAAGAATTTTTGCTAAACTATGAGAGTAAAATAGAAGAGATAGAAGAAGAAATACAAAGAAAAAAAGGGGAAGGGAAGCCAAAATAAGCGTGTAGTTTTTTTTGAGAGAGAATATAAAAGAGAGTATTTTTTTTTAGGATTTGGCTATATAATGCCAATTGTTTGGGGCTATCTTTGCCAAACCTAATATAAGGCTAAAATTGCCAATTCCTATTATGAGTTGTTATAGGATGCCAATTTTTCTTAACTAGGTCCAACAAGTGGCATAAAAAAGCCAATGTTTTAAGATTTGGCAATGATAGCCTAAAGTTATTCTCTCTCTTCTAATGGTTCAACCACCATCCTAAAAATAAGCCCCATCAAAATTATTTTTCTTAAAAATAGCAAAAAAATCTTAAATCCTCCATCTCTTCTCTCATAGCAACCATCATCCTAGAAATTAGGTTTTATTTCCTTCAGTAGTATCCGAAAAAACTTCCAAATAGTTTTTAATAATTTTTTTAGATTTTTATCTCTCTCTCTCTCTCTCTCTCTCTCTCTATATATATATA
>ML549526.1:59037-80583 GCA_005239535.1 Nicotiana rustica
GTAGTAGGAAACAACTTGGTGAACTGATCCAATCTCCATGAAGCATCAATGGACATGGCTGCTCCGTCAACAGCCTGAGCTGCAAGCACTGGCTGAACTACTCCAGCTGTCTGAGGTGCTGGAGTCTGGAACTAAGAGGCTAACTGCTCTGGCGTGCGGGTGGCAGGAGTTTGAGCCCCTCCCTCAGCCTGAGAGACGACTGGTGCTGTAGGAAGTAGACTGGCCTGAGCCACGCTCTCCATAAGGCCTACTAAGCGGACCAGAGCGTCCTGAAGTACCGGGGGGGCAATGAACCCCTCTGGAACCTGATCTGGTCCAACCGGAACTATCTGGGCAGGAATCTCATCGGCAAACTCTACATGAGGGTCCTCTACTGGGGCTGCTGCTCTGGCTGAGCCCTGCCCCTGCCTCGGCCTCTAGTATGGCCTCGTCCTCGGCCCCTCGTAAGAGCTACAACTGGAGGATCGGGCTGTTGATCGGTAGATGAGGAAGCACGTGTTCTCGCCATCTGCGAGAGAGTAGAATAGAAAATCAGTTAGCATTTAGAATTCAAATAGCACGACAAAGAAGAATGAATGTGAAGTTATTCCTAACTTTGCAGCCTCTGGGGGATAAGTACAGACGTCTCTGTACCGATCCCTCAGACCCTACCAAGCTTGTCCGTGAATTGTGAGACCTAGGCAACCTAGTGCTCTGATACCAACTTGTCACGACCCGAAATTCTCATCGTCGGGACCGTGATGGCGCCTAACGTTGAGCCCGATAGGCAAGCCAACGTAATTAATCAAATTTATTAAAAACCGTTAATATTAAGTGAGGACAAGTGAAATACGACTTTTTCCATAAGTAAAAGCTTAAAATAAAAAGGATAAAAGAAATACATAACTAAATCCACAAATTTTACGAATTCTCAAAATAACCAACCCAGATCTTTGGAGTCACAATGTCACGGACTATCTATGATTGAATACATATAAAGGTTCGAAAGAGATAAATACATCTGTTTTGAAATACTAAAAACAATATGAAGAAGTGGAAGGGGACGCCAAGGCCTGCGGACGCCTGCAGGACTACCTCAGTGTCTCCGGGTGGACTGAAGGAAGCCTCTTAACTCAATGTCCACAGGGTCCTGTACCGGGGATCTGCACAACAAAAAGTTTTGCTTCACACACTTGAGTCGGTTAGCTTAGCTGGAGGTTAGTTATGCCAGCTGTTAGTTAGTGGAATGGTTCACAGTACAGATACAATCTCAGTTTTGGAAAATATTACAATTTTCTCATTTACAATATTTCTCTCTCTACAATTTTCACAAAATTGACCACATTCACCAAAAAATAAAGTTCTCAAAAACAAGGGAATGGGAGCTTTTATTTAAGTATCATAAACAAGTGGCAAGATTAATGAGAATTTAAGTTGAGTATATACTTACGGTGTAAAAGATGTTGTTATAATAATTTGCTCTTCTATATAACAGAATTTTCAGCATCTTTTCCAAGTTATAAGTCAACACTTAATATAGATAGTCACCTATTGTATGTGTCAAAATCCGACCGAGTTCAGCGAATGCGAATGAACAAGTGTAGAAGTTTTGGCCGAGGTCGAACAGGGCCCAGTAGCGAGGAGTCTCCATTCAAGATATCAAGGCCGAGGTCGAGTAGATAAACATAGTAGTAACAACTAGGATAGTCTACCAAAAGGAATATTCGATTGAATATTCCCCTGGTTATACTTTTTAGGATTTCCTAGGAATATTCCTTATAAATAGTAAGAGATAGGGAACAAAAAGGAGATTCACATTCTGATAAGAACACTTGTAAGAAGTTGACTCTTGAGAGACAATAAAAAGCCTTACTACTATGATTGATTTTGTTGTTTATTCCACCTTTCCACTCACACGATCCAAGAACACTTTATCCATTTTCATATTTGTTTGTCGTATGTCGTTGTCAGAAGGAGGAATTATCCACATCATTTAATATTTGGGTGAATCTTCTTCCTATTTACATTTATTGTCATTTATCATATTTATTGCTTACCATTGATCCCTTATTTATTGACGATTATTAAATATCCCCTAGGTATTTAATAATCTTGAATGCGGTCTCGTATAATTGACATTTACTAATAATTTGCTCTTCTATATAATAGAATTTTCAGCATCTTTTCCAAGTTATAAGTCAACACTTAATATAGATAGTCACCTATTGTATGTGTCAAAATCCGACCGAGTTCAGCGAATGCGAATGAACAAGTGTAGAAGTTATGGCCGAGGTCGAGCAGGGCCAAGTAGCGAGGAGCCTCAATTCAAGATATCAAGGCCGAGGTCGAGCAGATAAGCATAGGAGTAACAACTAGGATAGTCTACCAAAAGGAATATTCGATTGAATATTCCCCTGGTTATACTTTTTAGGGTTTCCTAGGAATATTCCTTATAAATAGTAAGAGATAGGGAACAAAAAGGAGATTCACATTCTGATAAGAACACTTGTAAGAAGTTGACTCTTGAGAGACAACAAAAAGCTTGTCTTACTACTATGATTGATTTTGTTGTTTATTCCACTTTTCCACTCACACCATCCAAGAACACTTTATCCATTTTCATATTTGTTTGTCATATGTCGTTGTCAGAAGGAGGAATTATCCACATCATTTAATATTTGGGTGAATCATTCTTCCTATTTATATTTATTGTCATTTATCATATTTATTGCTTACCATTGATCCCTTATTTATTGACGATTATTAAATATCCCCTAGGTATTTAATAGTCTTGAATGCGGTCTCGTATAATTGACATTTACTAATAATTTTCTCTTCTGTATAACAGAATTTTCAGCATCTTTTCCAAGTTATAAGTCAACACTTAATATAGATAGTCACCTATTGTATGTGTCAAAATCCGACCGAGTTCAGCGAATGCGAATGAACAAGTGTAGAAGTTATGGCCGAGGTCGAGCAGGGCCCAGTAGCGAGGAGCCTCCATTCAAGATATCAAGACCGAGGTCGAGCAGATAAGCATAGTAGTAACAACTAGGATAGTCTACCAAAAGGAATATTCGATTGAATATTCCCCTGGTTATACTTTTTAGGGTTTCCTAGGAATATTCCTTATAAATAGTAAGAGATAGGGAACAAAATGGAGATTCACATTCTGATAAGAACACTTGTAAGAATTTGACTCTTGAGAGACAACAAAAAGCTTGTCTTACTACTATGATTGATTTTGTTGTTTATTCCACCTTTCCACTCACACGATCCAAGAACACTTTATCCATTTTCATATTTGTTTGTCGTATGTCGTTGTCAGAAGGAGGAATTATCCACATCATTTAATATTTGGGTGAATCATTCTTCCTATTTATATTTATTGTCATTTATCATATTTATTGCTTACCATTGATCCCTTATTTATTGACGATTATTAAATATCCCCTAGGTATTTAATAGTCTTGAATGCGGTCTCGTATAATTGACATTTACTAATCTTGGATCTAGGATTTATTTTATTTAACTAGGATTTACCCATTATTATTTTATTTAATTGGTTTAACAAAAAGCTTAATACTTTTTGGTCAAACAATTTGGCGCCGTCTGAGGGGACTTTCTAGTTTAAACCTTAGTTTCTTCTAGATCTAAAAAAAATGACAGAGCTTTCTTTTTCCTGCTTGCACGACCTAACATGACAGGAAATGGAGAAGAAAGATTGAAGGCACTAGCAGGCCTCACTGCTAACCTCCTAAGCACCATCAATGATCTTAACAGAGTTGACGAGGAGAATGTGACGCCAAGCGTTTCACCTACGCGAAGTGATTCACCCCCATCATGGCAGCGTTACCGCCTCTCATAGGAAAGGAGCCTCCACGTCCACGACAGAAGAAGCACCACCAACAGTGAAAAAACTACTAGAGGCATGACTGACGAGTACACTGAACAATATACTCAACAAACCCGCTCAAGGGGCGAGTAGAAAAGATGCACGAGTTGACATCACAACGACAACCAACAAGCAGCACGCTCCTCCTCCAACAGGTACCACTCACACTGTTAATGATGCAGGTAATGACGCCCTCACTGCCATTCTAAGAAAAATGAAGGAGATAGAGAACGAGAATAAAACACTTCATGACCAAATTAGGGAGCACCAAGAGAGGGTTGATAAGATACCAGGCACCCCAAAACTTCTGCCAAAATGGGATGTCAGACAGTCCGTGGAACAACCGTGTAGAGACAAGGCTGCACCACATGCTATACCCAAAACATTCAAGATGTCGTCATAATTAAAAATATATGACGGTACAACGAACCCTGAAGATCACATCATCCACTACGTCACCGCAGTGAAAGGTAACGACCTTACTAAAGAACAAGTGCCGTAGGTAGGGGTGTTCATAAAAGCTCGAAAAACCGAATCAAACCGAAAACCAAACCAAACCGACCAAAAAAATTGATACTTTTTGGTTTGGTTTGGTTTGGTTTTGGTTTTGAATTTAAAAAACCGATCAAATTTGATTTGGTTTTGGTTTTAATCAAAAAATAACCGAACCAAACTGACTATAGGAGTAGCTATTTTAAATTTATTATTACACCTATATATATGTATATATTTATAAAAAGTTTCAAAATTTTTACGGTGAATGTTAATCTTTTGCACTTTTAGTATAGTTCTTTACCTTTATATTCTATTTTGATTGGTAGTTTTCTTTTGTTAAGTGTAAGAATCCATTTCATGTTAAAAAAATATATTTTTAATTGAGTCCTAAAATTATTCATCACTATTTGATTCAATTATCATCAATATATTTTAGTAAATAATAGATTTATCAAAGGGCAATTGATTTGATAGTGTCACCTTAAAAATGTGGTCGCCGGAATATGTGTTTGGTAGTGTATGTCTTATATTTAAGAAAAAATCGACAAATAAACAAAAAACCGAAAAACTGAATCGAGAAAAACCGACTTAATTGGTTTGATTTGGTTCTAATATTTGAAAAACCGACTTACTTGATTTGGTTTCTTTTTAGGAAAAAACCGATCCAAACCGAACCATGAACACCCCTAGCCATAGGTACTGCTGAAGAAGTTTGGTGAAACTCTAATCGGGAAAGCCCTGACATGGTACTCACAACTACCAGCACGTTCCATAGAAACATTTGAGGAGATGGCCGACAAGTTCGTCACCGCCCATGCCGGGGCCAAGAAAGCAGAAGCCAGGGTGAATGACATATTCGCCATTAAACAGTCACCCGACGAAGGACTTAAGGACTTCCTCGCCCGGTACAACAGAGTGAGAATGACCCTTCCAAATGTGTCATGGGGAATGGCGGTAGCAGCTTTCCAGAACGGGCTGAATAGGAGCGGGTCGAGGGCGGCTAGAAAATTATTGAGCAAGCTCATGAAATACCCCCCACTACCTGGGAAACGACAGACGAAGGGACCATGTAGGTCTGCGCCTCAATCGCGAAAGACACCATCCATATATCAGAACTGTCGTCATACCACCCCCCGCCATAGAGATGACCCATCTAGACCGCAGATAGGGACTCACCAAACCGAAAGAGGTATGCATCCACTGTTATCTGCTCATAATTTTTGTGTTTCTCCTTTAGAGATAGTCTACGCCCTAGAGAAGCTAGAACCTAAGGTGAAATGGCCGCAAAAGATAAAGTCCGATCCAAACACCAGAAAGTCGAATGCCCTCTGTGAATTCCATCAGGAGCGAGGACATAAGACCGAGGACTGCATCACCTTGAGGCAAGAGGTAGTAAACATGCTCCACCAAGGGCATTTGAGGGATCTGATGAGCGACCGAGGAAGAGCCAATTTCGCCCGTGGGTGGGAACAACATCAAGGCCCCCCGAAACCACCCTCCCCAGCCTGCACCATCCATATGATTATCGGCGGAGGGAACGACTCAACAATCAATCACGTGAAATTCACAACCACCCACAAGTTGAAGTGGTCGATCACCCATGAACGGTATGATGACCTCAAAGAAAGTATCATCTTCCATAAGTCGGATACCCAAGGTTTGACCTTCCCTCACTATGATGCTCTTGTTATTACTTTACGAATTTTAGACACCGATGTAAAACGGATTATTGTAGATAAAGGAAGTGGCGCGTGTATTATCCACCCTAGAGTTCTCGTATAGATGAGACTCGAGGATAAGATAGTACCACGCTGCATAACACTAGCAGGTTTTAATAATGCAGTTGAGCGAACCTCCGGAGAGATCACACTTCCCGTTCTGGCCGGCGGTATCACCCTGGAAACAATGTTTCACATCATGAATCAGGACACATCGTACAACGTCATCATAGTACAACCCTGGATACACGCCATGGGGGCTATCCCATCCAGCCTGTATCAGGTCATCAAGTTTCCCACCCCGTGGGGAGTGTTCAGCATTCGCAGCGAGCAACACACAACCCAAGAATACTATCGCATCGCCTAAGACTGCACATACACTCAACAGTTGAAAGGGAAAGGCGCATAAGCGTAGCAATTAGCGAGGTCGGGGTCAGACGGTGACGAACAAAGAGACGTCATTAAAGACCCCGACGTCGTGGAAGCCACAAGATCAACTGTGGAAGACCTCGATCCCGTTAAGCTGGATAAAAGCGACCACAAAATCTTATATCAGCCAAAAACTCTAAGAACTAGGTAAATTCCATAAATTTTTAATTGACAACGCATACTTGTTTGTATCTCCCATGTATATATCCAGGTATCCCGAAGGAAATAGAAACGCACAAGCTGAATGTCGATCCACTCTACCTGCCGGTATGGCATATCAGAAGAAAATTCAACGCAACAATAAACAATGACGTCCGCGAAGAGGTATAAATATTGCTCGCGAATGGTTCTATGAGGGCGTCAAAGTACCCCAATGAGTCGCCAACGTGGTCATGGTGAAAATAAAAAAGAGAAATGGCGCATGTGCGTGGACTTCACAGATTTGAACAAGGCCTGCCCGAAAGATTCATTCTCGTTGCCTCACATTGATCAGCTCATCTACACAACAGCGGGGAACAAACTATTAAGTTTCTTGGACGCCTACTCAGGTTACAAACAATTCCTCATGGAGGAGGAGGACTAGGAAAAAACCACTTTCATCACCCACCAAGGGACGTACTGCTACAGAGTCAAGCCGTTTGGACTGAAAAATGCAGGGGCAATCTATCAGAGACTAGTAACCAAAATGTTCAAAAAGCATCTCGGCAAGACGATAGAGTTATATATAGACGACATGTTGGTCAAGTCGAAAAGAAAAGAAGATCACATTGACCATCTAAGGGAGGCATTCAACATACTTAGGCGATATGACATGAAGCTGAATCCCGAGAAATGCGCCTTCGGCGTGACCTCAGGGAAGTTCCTCAGTTTTTTGGTATCACACAGAGGCATTGAGGTTAACCCTGACCAAATCAAGGCTATAACGGGAATACCTGAGAACTTGACCAGCAAGAAGCAAGTGCAAAAGTTGACTTGCTGTATACCCGCCCTATAGAGGTTCATCTCACGATCCTATGATAGATGCCAAAAATTCTTCGGTGTACTCAAGAAGGACAATAGACTCCAATGGAATTTCAAGTGCGTCAACCCTCTAAGAGAACTAAAAGCATACATGTCCTTGCCCCCGCTGCTTGCCAAGGCGGAACCCGGAGAATGCTTCCTAATCTTTGTGGTCGTGTCCGACGTTGCGGTGAGCGCAATCTTGGTCCGTGAAAACAAAGGTACACAGTATCCAATCTATTACATTAGCAAAACTTTGGTCGACACCAAAACAAGGTACCTTCACCTCGAAAAGTTGGCCCTGGATTTAGTCGTAGCTTCACGAAAGCTTAGACCTTATTTCCAATGCCACTCCATCTCGGTGGTCACGACCTTTACCCTGAGGAGTATCCTACATAAACCCCAGTTGTTGGTAGTTTGGCTAAATGGGCTATCGAGTTAAGCGAGCACGATATAATATATCAGTCGCAAACAACGATAAAGTCGCAAGTACTCGCTGACTTCGTCGCCGACTTCAGCGCTAAAATAATGCCCGAGGTGGAAAGGGAGGCCACTAGTATTTCCCCCAAGTTACCTGACCTATATATTCTATACACCGATGGTGCCTCCAACGCGTCAAGATCTGGATTGAGACTCGTACTCAAGGTCCCGACAGGCGAAGTAATTCTCTAGTCCACGCGGTGTTCCGATATGACTAACAATGAGGTTGAGATTGCATGACTAAAACTAGTTGTTGCTCCCAAATTCACACGCAAGTATACGTGGTCGTACAAGTAATAAAATGATAAGTCGAATGTCGAACCCATAGAGACTTGTATCAACTACCCACTAAATTACTAAAACTGGTATTCAGTCAAGCCACAATCAAGTCCAAAGAATACGATTATACTAAACTATAATTCTAAGTAATAACTAAATTATCAAGTAGAAAGTTGATTTTTGTGTATTAGTAGAGACAAATATTCCAGGGTTGTGATCGATTCACCACTCATATTGTGTTCTAATTAACTCTCCCTTCATACAATTCACTCGTGTTTGCTAATTAATCGATAATTACTCTCATAGCCTTCTCCCAAAGTACTACTCGCCTATTCAAAATAGATTAACGCCTATATTCCTATGAAATTAATCTATTAAGAATGCATTAAGATTATGATATGTAATTAAGCACAGTGACTAGGTATATTCCTATCCTAACCACAAATCCGCCCCCTAAGAGTTAAGATCATGCTCTCTTTAATGCTTCTCTAATCTATACACGACTTTCCCAAGCATAGCATAGATAGTAAATAGGACCTAACTGTTGGCCAGATAATTAAGTAATTAATCACAGAATTGAAGAAACAATCATATATTAGTGAATTGTAATCAAGGTTAAGCTAACGTCAAACAACAATATTCATGGCTAAATCACAACCCCAGAATAATGGGTTTTTAGCCACTCATGATGTAATCAAACAAATTCATAAGTGTTGAATAATTGAAAATACTAGAAAAAGATGAAGAAAATTGAGATCTCTCTGCTTCCGAATGTTCTTGTGTGTATTCTCCCCCAAAAGTGGCATCTCCCCTTCACAAATAAGTTTTGTCTTGCTTTTATATGTGTTGGGTAGGTCTAGGTCCGAATTAACCATGTCCCGGGCGAAATTGGATAAAAACTTCCCGTCACTGGCGCCCTGCTCAGAACCTGGCACTCTCCACGGCGCTGCCTGGCCTGAGTACACTGTTTCCAGCGCCACAGGTAGCTCGGGGCACTGCCTGTGGCGCTCCACTGTCCCATTTTCCCTTTTCGTCCGTTTTGGCTCTAATTTCACATATTTCGCCCCCAATTTCTCCCGGATCATTCCTACACATAAAAACACCTCAAATTATTATAAATAAACTCATTTCACATCCAAAATCCATGAAACAAAAGTAAAATATGAGGCGATATACATACAATTATATATACTTTAAGCAAAACATCACTAGCCTCGAATACGGAGCACGACGCGTCGTCCTTCGATGTGACTCACAACTCGCCCTCAATCATGTCACACGGACTTTCCAAATAAAAGAACAAATGCTACAAATCAAACCGAGATCTGCAAGCTGCTGCCTGAGTTCGATGAATGCCAGCTCGACCAAATACCTCGAGCGCAGAACACTGAGGCAGACGGCCTCGCCAAATTGGCGGCAACTACCAGGAACATAACCGAAAAAGATAACGTGGTCACTCTCCTCCATTCATCAATAGAACAAACTGAGGTACGAACTATAAACATGATGGAGTATTATCAATAAACATCAATAGAACAAACCGTATTATCTTATATTTGTAGGATGGAGTGCTCCCACCCAATAAAAAAGAAGTCAAGAAGCTTCGAATGTAGGCGGCCAGGTACGTCATCGTCAATAACGACTTGTACAAAAGAACGTTTGGAGGTCCCCTATTAAAATTCTTAGGACCAAACCAAATGTGGCGCGTCCTCGAAGAAATACATGAAGGCCACTACAGAGCTCATACCGCTAATCGAGCTCTCATCAAATGCCTCATACGAGCAGGCTACTATTGGCCCACAATGAAAAACGAGGTCGCCGACTTTGTCAGAAGGTGCGAGCAATGCCAAAAATACGCCCCCATGATTCACCAAGCAGACGAGCACCTCCACTCAGTCACCTCGCCTTGGCCTTTCATCAAATGGGGAATGGACATCGTCAAACCCCTCCCAGCGGGACGAAGTAATGTACGATTTCTTTTATTTTTAACTGACTATTTTTCCAAGTGGGTAGAAGCAGGTGCATTCGCCCAAATACGCAAACAAGAAGTTATCACATTCATATGGAAAAACATCATATGTCGCTTTGTCATCCCCAAAGAAATCAGTTGCGACAACGGACCCTAGTTCAAAGGGAAGAAGACCGTCGAGTTCTTTGAAAAATGTCACATCAAGAGAATACTTTCCACATCATATCATCCCGCAAGAAACGGTCAGGCAGAGTCCTCCAACAAAACAATATTGAACATCATGAAATAGAAGCTCGAGAACGCCAAGGGACTGTGGCCGAAATTACTGTCGGAAGTGCTATGGGCATACTGCACCACGTCGAAAATGAGCACAGGAGAAACACCATACTCACTAGTCTATGTGACTGATGTCACTAGGCGTCACGAGTTGCACGTGCCTTGACACGAGCATCCTCAAATTCCGCCTCAGAAGCCTTCCCGGCCGTCATTAGAGCCCTATATATATCAAGCTGGGCCTCAACATGAACCTACTTATTATACAAGTCTAGTGACACATTGGGATAAGTCGAAGCATGAGAGGTAGACGGTTGGTCCTGTTGTTGCGCCTTCTCGTCTTTTAGAACAACAATCTGCTCGTTCAGATCTAAGACCTCTACCTCTAAACCACCTATTCGCTCTTCAAGACTCGCCTCTTTAAGCTCCAATGTTTCTGCTTCACTAGCCCATTCAGATTTGAAGACGCGGAGGGTACCCGCCAATACAGCCGCCTCGACGACAACAGTCGTTCTGGCTCTCTCAACTCTCTCCAACTCCTTAGCTTTGGTGGCCAACTTGTCCCTCAACCCGTTGGCTCTGGATTCACTCTGCTCAAGCTCGACCTGTGAGGATGCCACATGAGCCTGGAGATCGACATTCTCGGCTATTATCCCCTTTCTTACCTCGAGCTTGTCATCCTTGTCTTTCAATGTCCCCTAGAGCATGTTGTATCTGTCGATAACCCTCACAAGCTCGCCATCCTTTTCCCTCAACTCCTCATCTTTTTGTTTCAGCTCATCCTAGAGAGTCTGGAATTGACCGCCCTCGCCGAGTATGCTAACCGGTGCTCGGTACAGTATTCCCTATATTTGGACTCCATCCTCTTATAGAGGTCCGCCCTCTTCTCTTTCCGACGATCGTGCCCAATCTCCAAAATGAGAGTGATAAACAAAAGAAGAATGATCATCAAAGACAAAAAACATAAAAGAAATGAATAAAGTTAAAGCGTGGAAAAGGAACTTACTCGTAGGGACATACCAGAGATGCCCACTGACAGGTCTGCGTCTTTCAGCGTCTGTAGTGTCCTGTTCTCGGAGTCCGCACACAAAGGGGCAAAAGTTGGAACCACCCATTCCGAATTAACCAACATGTTGAAATCCACGGGATGACGATGTTTCGATTAGGCCCCTCAGTCCTTATTTCCACTCGAGTAAACCTCTCTTTGAAGGCCCGCACCTCCTCGGGGTCGATATCAGAGCCTGGCCTATCATGTTCTACAATGACAATTTTTCCTCTCTCACCCGCTGACGATGAGCCAACCTCTGCGGTCTGTGTCCGTTATCCCCCCGTGGCAACCCTTTCTTCCTCCGAAGGCCTCCCTTCTACGGCGATCTCTGGCGCGGGAGAAACCTCGATAACCGATGGATGTGCCGACTCCACGTCCAATATGATTGGCCCATCAGGCGCGACACCGGCCGTGGTGACTCCGCCAGTCTCTACCCTACGCCTCTCCAACGGTGTTGTTTCCTCCTCGCTAGGAGAAGACTCATCTATCAGGTGCATCACCGGGCGAGCCAGGGTCTCCATTGATATAAATGGCCTTAGTGGTCTAGAGTCACTCAATGACGGGGTCTGAGGAACATCACTCCGCACGGACTCGGCCAACACGAATTGTATCCCGGCTGAGGCGACTGCCTGGCAGAAGGCAGGAACGGGGGCCTTCGCCTTCTTGGAATTCCTCCGACATGACACCAATAAAAGAATCATAAGTACAAAGAGGAGTTGAACCATAACGATATCAAAATTTCTATAAGACGAGGTTCAACTTACCGGTCGAGGGATTGGTCCCAAACCTCTTGTTGAAAGACGCTCAGTCACGAATCTCTACGGTAAAGGGGAGGACTTGTGCCACCCAGTCAGCGATGTCGGCGACCAGGGAAGGGGGATGCCTCTCAGCTGCACGAAAGGGAAAGAAACAAATAAGTCGTGAAACACGGAAAAAGAGAAAAGAGCGTGATTTAGTGGACGAAGATACTTACGAGCAAAATTCCACTACTCAGGGAACCCGCTAGGGTTCGCCACCATGTGCTCGGTTTTGACAAATAAATAATCAAACCAAAACTGGTGATTTGCTTTGTCGTCCATTCCGGCCACCAACCCCTTAGTTCCGTGGTGGCGAAGGTGAATTTTCATTCCCCTATGGAAGCTGGGTGCGAAGAGGTGCAGCAAATGGCGGATGGAGATCTCGCAGCTGGCCAATTCCTCATACTTCGTTTTCATGAGGAAGAACTTGTAGATATAAGGGGAAAGTTGAGCCGGGCAGACGCCGTAATAACTACAGTACTCCTCCGCCAATGGAGAAAGAGGAAGAGAATAACTCACTTGGAGCAGGTAGGCATATAATGCACAAAACCCAGGCCGGTGAACTTGTATCACGTTGTCCCATGCTGGAATGATATCAACATGGGCAGGAATGTGGTATTTGGATCTTAGGGCGGAGATATGCTTCAACCCCATCTCGAGAAATACCGGCTCGGGGTCTTGAATGAGCTCTTTAGAGAAATCGGACCTGGAAGATGGGTTACGGGGAACGACCTCCTCCACAATAGGGAAGCTCTTGTCCTCCATAACCATGGTTTCTCCGCCGCTTGAGGGCATGGCCACTGATAATGGGGTAGGGTCAGAGACTGTCTCAGAGTTGGGAATCAAGTTGGCCTTTTCCAATAGTGTGTGTGCGGTGGAGCCGGAAGAAGAGAAAGGGTGTCGACGGTGGAAGATATAGAGAGCTAGAACACAAGAAGAAGAAGAAGCAAAATGCAGAGGTGAAGAAGCTAGAAAATGCAAAAGTTTCATTTAGTAGCTTCCCCCCTTATTTATAGACAATCGGGGCGCCCGAATCGGTGCAAATAACCGTTAGTGGCTCTAGAAATGAAGCGATAGAGGCTCGAGAAATGATGTTGCGCTTCGATATGATGCGCAATGATGACGCATGTGGTAGTGACATCATCATGTACCTGCCTCACTGACCACGACCCTCGGAACGACAAATCACCATCTCAACGATAATCACTTCAGCTCGATCACCACGTCGGGATCTCCAAAACTGTTGCTGATAAAGTCCGCTCACTGAGGTCGACCTCAATAAGCAGAGAGACTAACTATATGGGTCAAAATCCGACCGAATTCACCGAATGCGAATTAACAAGTGTAGAAGTTATGGTCAAGGTCGAGCAGGGCCCAATAGCAAGGAGCCTCCATTCAAGATATCAAGGCCGAGGTCGAGCAAATAAGCATAGTAGTACAACTAGGATAGTCTTGGAATTACCAAAAGGAATATTCGATTGAATATTCCCCTGGTTGTACTTTTTAGGGTTTCCTAGGAATATCCCTTATAAATAGTACTCCCTTTGTTCTAATTTATGTGAACCTGTTTGACTGGGCACGAAGTTTAATAAAAAATGAAAACTTTTGGAATTTGTGGTCCTAAACAAGTCAAAAAGGGCCCCAGAGTATATGTGTGGTTATAAAAGCTTCTCACTAAGGGTAGAACTGGAAGTTTAAGCTAAATTGTATCCAAATTTAGAGAGGGGTTAATCTTTTTGGAACAAACCAAAAAGAAAATAGGTTCACATAGACTGGAATGGAGGGAGTAAGAGATAGGGAACAAAAAGGGGATTCACTTTCTGATAAGAACACTTGTAAGAAGTTGACTCTTGAGAGACAATACAAAAAGTTTGCCTTACTACTGTGATTGATTTTGTTGTTTATTCTACCTTTTCACTCACACGATCCAAGAAAACTTTGTCCATTTTCATATTTAGTTGTCGCACGTTGTTGTCAGAAGGAGGAATCATCTACATCATTCAATATTTGGATGAATCATTCTTTCTATTTACATTTATTTCCATTTATTATATTTATTTCTTACCATTGTTCCCTCATTCATTGACAATCATTAAATACCCCCTAGGTATTTAATAGTCTTGGATGAGGTCTCGTATCATTGACATCTACTAATCTCGAATCTAGGATTTATTATATTTAATTAGGATTACCCGTTATCATTTTATTTAATTGGTTTAACAAAAATCTCAATACTTTTTGTCAAACACCTACAAGTATTTATAGTGTACTTTAAATAACTTGATGGCAATTGTTTCAGCGATTGCAAGCTTCTTCAAGATTTTCGTTCACTTTCTAACTAATTGGAAGATTAAATGGAAAAGGGCCAACTATACCCCTCTACTTTCAAATATTATTTACATGTACCCTTCGTTATACTATTGGGCTATCCATACCCCTACCGTCATACTTTGAAGCAAAATTGCCCCTAATTTGGATGGACTGCCACGTGGAAGCTCCTGAATAAAACTTCCCACTTTTATTTCATACCCGATCCTCTACCCAATTAAACCCCTAACCCGACCCAACTAAAACCCAACCCACCCTAAAATCTACCAACAAACACACGAATTAAACCCAAAAAAATCACGCTCTTCTTCTTCGGTAAAAGCAGACCCCAAAGCCAAGAACTAGGGCTCCTCAATGTCATCTGCTTCATAGTTCTACTGTTCAACAAAGGTAAATATATTTTTAAAATTATTTAAGGTTTCTTTTAGGGTTTACAACTAAGTATCTAAATTTCAAAAACTTTGTTTTAGTCTAGGGTTTTAGGTGTTGGTTCTAATCGACAATATATATATGTATATGTATATATTTAGGGTGTTATTGTTTAGGTTTAGTGCTAAGTTTTGTTTCCATGTGTACTTCTAAGTGGTGCTCCTTTTGGATTTTTTTGGGTTTTCGATAATTTTAAAGTAAAGGAAATTTGGGGATGTTGAATTTCAGAGATGTGAGTTTAGTTTAATAGGGCATCATGTATTTTATTATTCATTTGTCGTTTTCTATTTTTCATCTTAACAGTGCTGTCCCTTTTCCATTTTTAATTATTTAACAGTGTTTTTAATTATTTATTATTCATGTATGCTCTGATCTTTTGTTTTTAAAGTAGGACAATGTGGTCCCTTATCATGTTTTATAATCTGTTGTCCCTTTTAAGTAGGACAGTGTAGTTGTACTTTTTTATTTTTTACTGCAACTTGGTAATTAGTTTGATAAGTGGTCCCCTCAAATTTTTGCAGGGTATAAAATGGTTAAAGTTGACTTACTCTTCAATCATGGTGGTGATTGGATAAGGGAACCATATCTACTATACTCTAAGAAATTGGTTCACACTTGGCCGGGGTATGATTCTGATATTTTATCTTTTATTGACATATAAATGAGTACACTACAGAGTTAGGATTTGTAGGTATTCAGCAGTTTATTGTAACTGCTCCTTCTGGAAAAAATACTATGAAATAGAGGGGGATGATGGTATTAGGAAGTTATTGTCCCCTGTTTCTGAAGAGTATAGTATCATTAACATATATGCAGTAGATGAATGTGAGTCTTCTGTAGAAGTTCCCAATATTGTCCAACATACTGAATCATTTTTTTCTGTAGTTAATGAGGTTGGTACTGATTGTAGTGAGAATGAGAGTGAGAGTGACCGTGCAGCTGGTTCTGAATGTCCATAATATGACTCTGAAGAGTTGGAGTCAATTGCTACTCAAAAGAAAAGAAAGATTACGGTGGGTCTTGAAGATTACAAAGAATTATTCAAGGGTATGTCCTTCAAGGACATACTAGAAGCAAGGAAGTGCATTAAACTTTATTGTTTGGCCAATAAGGTAGAGTTAGAGGTTGTTAAAAGTGATAAGCATATGTTGAGATATGAATGTATTCCAGGGTGTCCATTTGTATGTCATATTTCTGAGGAAAAAGGTTTTCCTGGAGTGAAAATCAAAACTCTAAATACTGAACATGAGTGTGGTCCATCATATGACAACTCTAGGGTTGATTACACTACTATGGCTCATTATTTCAAGAAAAAATTACAAGATAATCCAAAGTTTAGGGTAAAGGAAATGAGGACTGATTTAAAAGAAGCTTTTGAGTTAAATGCCAGTAAAGGAAAGTGCAAGAGAGCTAAAAGGATGGTTTTAGAAATTTTAGAGGGTAGCTTTACAGATGGTTACAAGAAATTAGAGGCTTATGCCAATGAACTTAGAGACTCAAATCCGGGAAATGATGTCGTAATCAATCTGTCTAAGGAGGCACTTGCCGAAGGTAAAAGAAAATTTCTTAGAATGTATATTTGCTTCAAAGCAGTGAAGATGGGATTTAAGGAAGGTTTGAGACCCTTCATTGGATTAGATGGTACATTTCTTAAGGGAAAAGCCAAGGGACAATTACTGGTAGTTGTTGGCCAAGATAATATGAACCACTTTTATCCTTTAGCTTGGGCAATTGTAGATAAAGAGACAAAAAGAACTTGGAATTGGTTCTTGGAGCTATTGCAACATTCATTGGAACTCCATATGGGTGAATGCATAACATTCATGTCGGATATGCAAAAGGTACTTTATTTCTGTTTCAAATAATTTTAATTTCTGTTGTTGTTTTAGTGCTGAAAAATTCTGTTTTTAGTATAGTTTTAGTGCAGAAAAATTGCTGTTTTAGTGCTAAAAAAATGTTGTTTTAGTGCAGAAAAACTGCTGTTTTAGTACAGAAATACTGTTGTTTTAGTGCTAAAAAATTGCTGTTTTAGTATTGTCTTAGTGCAGTAATTATGCTGTTTTAGTGCTGTTTTAACTGCTGTTTTAGTGCTAAAAATTGTTGTTTTAGTGCTGTTTTAACTGCTGTTTTTAGTGCAGACATTCTGTTGTTTTTAGTGCAGAAATTTTGTAGTTTTTGCTGAAAGTTAGTAATTCTGCTGTTAATTATTTGCATTTCATATGTAGGGATTAATTGATGCAATCAACACTGTACTCCCTGAAGCACACCATAGATTTTGTGTCAGACACATAGAATCAAACTGGTGCAAAAGATGGAGTAAAGGTGGTGGGGAGCTGGAAAAGCTACTATGGTGGAGTGCATGGAGTAGCTATGAGGAGAAATTCCAGGATCATTTGAACCATATGGGACAACTTGATGAACCTGCTGCAAAGAATTTGTTGAGATATCCTCCACAGTGTTGGTGCAGAGCCTACTTTGATACAAGGTGCAAAAATCAAGTAGTTGATAATAATCTAACTGAATCATTTAATGCCTGGATACTTGAAGAAAGGTACAAGCCTATCATTGGGATGCTCGAGGGTATAAGGATCAAAGTGATGAATCAATTGAGAGAACATGAAGATTCTGTGACTAAGTGGAGTAGTGAATTCAGTCCTAAAATAATGAAGCTATACAATGAATATATGAAGATAGCCCAAGTTTGTAGAGTTGACTCCAATGGGGATAATGGATTTGAGGTATCAGAAGGGTCTGACAAACATATTGTGAATCTCAGAGTAAAAAGGTGCACTTGTAGGGCATGGGACCTCACTGGAATTCCATGCCCACATGCAATTAAGGCCTTATTATATAAGAGGATTGATCCTATAGCTGAAATGCATTGGTTTCATAGCAAGGAAGCATTCTTGCTAACATATAAATATAAGTTGCAACCTGTAAGGGGAGAGAAATTCTGGAAAGTTGACCCTTCTCAAGCAATGGAACCTCCGGAGTTGGTCAAGCTAGCTGGAAGGTCTAAGGTCAAGAGAGATAGACATAAAGAAGAGGCACTCAAAAGGTAAGGAGAATGGTCTCTTTCAAGGAAGGGTAGAGTAATGACTTGTAGTAATTGTGGAGAGCCAAATCACAATGCTCGAGGATGTGACAAGGTAACTTCTAGTCATTCAAAACTTTTTCAAACCTTTTACTAATTGAATTTACTATGTGACAGCCAAAACAACCAAAACAGCCAAAATAAAGCAAAGTAGTATCTAAAGGAAAAAAGAAGCAACAACCTACCGGGGGTCTAAATGATGAAGAAGAGGTGGGTCCAATCGAAGAAGACATTAATCTATCATCCCCCAACACTCACAATATAGCCAAAGCAACACTTGTGTATTCATGCCTACTCCAAGATTGCAACACAGTAGGGGTTCATTTCCAAACTTTGAGAACCCCTGTTCTGAGCATGACCATGAGGCATACCCTAATTTAAGGCTCATGGTTATTTCAGAAACACTTACTAGACTCCAAAAGAGGCATCAAAAACTTATACCAATTGGGACCAGGCAAATTAGCTTCAGAGGTGACCATACAGGAGCTAGTATTCCAACAAATCTTTCATATACACCAGACAACTTAATGTGGAAGGGCAAAGCTGTTATGACTACAAATCAATTGGAAGTTGAACGTCAAAAAAGGATTGGAAAGTTGAAGCCAAAGAAGGGACATTTTCAGTAGTTTATTACTATTTAAGACTGTTTTATTTTGTAACTACTGCTTATGACAGTACTCTTTTGGTAAATTTGCACTAGTTTGTGTTTTGATTGGTTAATTTGCACTAGTTGTTTTATGTGTTATGTTCTGTTTTGGATTGCTATGTGACAATACTATTTTGGATTAGGTTCTGGATGGTACTAATGATAATGTGTGGCAACACTAGTTTGTATTATGTGTTAAGTTCTCTCTTTAAATTAATTCTTGTGTGCAAATAAGCTAAAGCTAATCAAAGGAGAGTCCTTGTGTTATTGGTAAACTCAGGGCTTTTTATGAACTAGTGATGTATCCGTAACAGAATTCCAAAACAGTGGAAAACTTCCTTCCTTTTTACTGGAGTTGTTGATTATATCATCTCTTTTGCTGAGGTTAGCATCAGAATGCTAAATGTTATTTACAAACGTATATACTGGGATTCAGTACCTGAACACTTGCGACTGAAATAACAGAGATTGAACTAACTGATGCCTATATTTCCTCTTATATATTGGTGCATATGTGCGTTTTGAATATAATTATACAGTTATACTTTTATAACGGTTAAGATAAACTCAAATACAACCTTCAAACATAGATTAAAATGGTGCAAAACACAAATTAAAAACACTAATTTCGTACAACCTAACTTGAGAACTCAAAACATAGCCTTCAAACTAATATTACAAAGACTTGAGAATTCATACAACCTAAAAAATTACATCACTTCAAAAATAATGCGGCAATAAATCCAACAAACATCGCACAAAAAATCATAATAAATATCTTCAACTTCATAAATTTCTCTGCTAATTCCCTTGCTTTGTTCACTTGGGAATTGTTTATAGCCTCCATAGTATTCTCTTTTTCCTTTAACTTATCTCTTTCAATCTTAACCGCATCCAACGACGTATTCAAAGTATTGATTTTGGCCGTAGTTGCATCCAATTGATCCTTTAGATTACTTATCACCACCAATGCTCTATCGGGGAATACTTCGTCATGCCACTCCCAATATCCACAAGAATTGGCCTGCCCAAAACAAATATTAGAATTTCTAAGTATCAACTATTAAATCCGAGACACCCCTAACCTCGAAGTATCAACTATTAAAAAATACAACTAAAATTTCTACATGACAAAGGAAATATGTATAAATGCCAGTTGCATTCACTATATGTCAAAGGAAATATGTATATAAAGGCAATTGTTATGTGTCTAAAATAAGGTAATTTCACCATTGAAGTTACTAGAGTGTTACTAGAGTGTAATTTCACATTGTATGATAAGATACTGTGCATTTGCAACATTATATGCAGGAACCATGAGTCTGCTAACATATACTGCATGTTTGATGAAAGGACTTTGGCGGGATTTCAAGAAGTCCAATGGCAGGCTCCATCTTCTCATTATTAACAAAAGCGATTTCGGTCCTAAACCAAGCACAAGTGACATGAACCCAAAAAGGATCAACATCAGTTGGTTTCAATGCACCCCCTTTGACAGGGCAGAGGCAACATTCTCTGTCAATAGATTGAAGAAATAAATAGTCCAATACATAATTAATCAAGATTATTGTAGGAATTAAATCTGTTTCATAACTAACTCGTAACGCATATAAGAGCAAAGAGTAAAGGAATCCATGAGCGAAACCAAAAATCTTTTCATATAAAAGAAATAACACCCTTAATCAAAGTACTTACTTCAGGCTTAGGACACTTATAAAATCTCCTTTCGGGATTAAAAGAAGATTTTGAAGTGAAAAAGTGAGCAATTTCACCGCAATGACACCTCCTCTTAGACAAGCAGCTACTTTATGACATTATCAACTTCTTTGTAGATGAAAATATAATCTTTCAAAGGAAAATCAAAAGAAATAAGATAAGAGAGAAGGTTAAGTTTTGAGGAGTCCTAGTTCTTGGCTTTGGGGTCTGCTTTTACCGAAAAAGAAGAAGAGCGTGATTTTTTTGGGTTTAATTCGTGTGTTTGTTGGTAGATTTTAGGGTGGGTTGGGTTTTAGTTGGGTCGGGTTAGGGGTTTAATTGGGTAGCGGATCGGGTATGAAATAAAAGTGGGAAGTTTTATTCAGGAGCTGCCACGTGGCAGTCCGTCCAAATTAGGGGCAATTTTGCTTCAAAGTATGACGGTAGGGGTATGGATAGCCCAATAGTATAACGAAGGGTACATGTAAACAATATTAGGACGTTTATTCGTTCAATTACAATTTAAAAATCCTCTTTCTTATTTTTTGATAAAATGAGTGAGTTTTGAGTAACAACTTGTTTGGATGATCGTTACCTATTGTATTGTATCGTATTGTTACTTTAATTTAAATACGATGTTTGTTTTGGTTGTTATTTAAATTTTATTGCATCGTATCGTTAAATATGTCGTTACTTACGACAAAATGTGCTACTTTATTTAACGACTGATTTGGTGTGGTTGCGTCGTTATCTTGTCTTTTTCTCTCATCTTGCCCTTCACTATTATTAAATAATTTTATTTTATAATTTACCCTACCTTTTTATATAATAAATTTACCCCGTATCATAATTTTTCATTATAATATTGTAAATTTATTCTTCATATTGCTGGTGCATGATATCATGAAACAATGACAAACGATATATTTTATCCAAATATTATATTCATTAAACGATACAGCACCGTACAATAGAATAAATTAACTGATTTCG